>MCJB01048536.1:2511-38961 GCA_002018475.1 Nicotiana obtusifolia
CCTTGGCGGTGGCAATTCTTGAATGGCTTTGATCTTTAACGGATCCAGTTCAATACCGCATCGACTGACCACGAATCCCAGCAGTTTCCCAGACGGGACACCAAATGCACATTTTGCTGGGTTGAGCTTGAGGTTGTACCTGCGGAGCCTTTGGAAAAACTTTCTCAGATCGTTGACATGATCGGACTGCTTCTTTGACTTTATGATCACATTATCTACATAGACTTCAATCTCTTTATGTATCATGTCATGAAAAATGATGGTCATTGCCCTCATGTAAGTTGCCCCAGCATTCTTCAAACCAAATGGCATTACTCGATAACAGTACGTTCCCCATGGCGTGATGAATGCTGTCTTTTCTGCATCTTCCTCGTCCATCAAGATCCAGTGATATCCCGCGTAACAGTCCACAAAAGAACCAATCTCATGCTTGGCACAATTATCGATCAAAATGTGAATGTTCGGCAATGGAAAATCATCCTTTGGGCTTGCTTTGTTGAGATCACGGTAATCAACACAGACCCTGGTCTTACCATCCTTCTTTGGTACCGGCACAACATTGGCTAACCAAGTGGGATATCGAGTGACTCGAATGACCTTTGCCGTAAGCTGCTTTGTGATTTCTTCTTTGATCTTTACAATCATATTCGTCTTAAACTTTCGCAACTTTTGCTTCACGGGGGGAAATGTTGGATCAGTTGGTAATTTATGGACTACCAGATCAGTGCTCAAACCCGGCATTTCGTCATACGACCAAGCGAAAACATCTTTGTACTCAAACAATGTTTTGATTATTTCCTCCTTCACTTGTGGTTCTAAATGCACACTTATCTTGGTTTCCCTAACATCATCCTGGTCCCCTAAATTGATTGCTTCAGTCTCACTCAAATTAGGTTTCGATTTTTCTTCAAATTGTTTTAGCTCTTTACTGATTTGCCCAAATGCTGCTTCTTCATCATATTCTATTTCCTCATCATATTCTACTTCTTGGATTGTTATTTCAGAATTAGATTGGCTTTTAAGACTCGGCTGAAAATTTTTCATGCATGTCATGTCACTGCAACGGGGATAAAAAGAACTGTATAAAAGAACAAAACAAAACATTACTAAGAATAATAGAAAACAGGAAATTGCATTTCATTGAAAATAAAAAGATAGAAGGGTTTAAGCATCACAATAAGCAAAACTAAAAAAGATCCGGATTACAATCCTGGAATGACCTAGATAACAGGAAAGGAAATAAAGCAAACTACCAAAACTCCTTCCTGGTGAGGAGAGGAGTAACTTCCCGATTGCTAAGCTTCACGTTTGGGCCAACAAACTGCACATCTGCTTTGCTAGAGCCTTCACTAGCCTCTACCATATTGATCTCTTCGAAAAGACCTCGGAACCTCTTGATTATTTCTTCATCAACATCGAACACAGGTTTCGGGATTGAGGAGGTCAGAGGTTTTTCGGCTCCTAGTTTGACAAAAGACTTGGAGATGTGTGGGACGGGCTTAGGAAGAGACCATACCTTCTGTTTTATCATTATTAGCTTCAACAAACGGAACAATCGTGTCGCTGCCGACCGGCAAATCTTCCTCACTGTGCACAACTATCTCCTGCCTGTCCCATTCAAACTTCGCCATTTGATGCAGAGAGGACGGGACTGACTTAGCAGCATGTATCCAAGGCCTTACCAACAACAGGTTGTAGGAGACGGCTATATCTAGCACTTGGAATTCCATGGTAAACTCAACTGGCCCTATTGACGATTCAAGCATTATGTCTCCAACAGAATCTTGACCTCCTCCATCAAAACCTCGAACTCACACACTATTCAGTGCCCATCTTCAGTTTTTGTAGAGTAGACAACGGACAAATATTGGCACTAGAGCCGTTGTCAACCAAAACCCTCGAGACAACAGCATCTTCGTACTTCACTGTAAGATATATGGCTCGGTTGTGTTCTGTACCCTCGATAGGAAGTTCATCATCCGAGAAAGTGATCCTATTTGCTTCGAAAATCTTGCCAGCTATCTTTTCCAAGTGGTTCACGGTGATCTTATCAGGAACATGTGCCTCATTTAAAATTTTCATTAAAACCCTGCAATATTCATCTGAGTGTATCAGCAAAGATAAAAGAAAAATCTGAGCTGGTGTTTTCCTTAACTGTTCTATAATGGAATAATCTTGTCCCTTCATTTTCTTCAAGAATTCCTCAGCCTCTTCCTCGGTAACCGGTTTCTTTACTGACAATTGACTATCTTTAAATGGCTTGGCTTTCCTTAGTTCCTCCGGAGTGAAACACCTTCCAGAACGAGTCAATCCTCCAGTCTCATTCACTTCTTCATCCACTTCTTTTCCTTTGTATGTCACTATCACTTGCTTATAATTCCACGGAACAACCTTGGTATCAACCACCGGCAGCTGGGTCACTGATTTAATGATGATAGGGGTAATAGGAGCCCCTTTCATAACCACGGCAGGCTTACTTGAAACACCTGGCACTATCACCTTTGAGCTTTCTGAATTTGCCTTAATATCTTTCGATATCCCTTTCACGACCAACACCGGTGGTTTTAAATTGAGCGGGCTCGGCTTTTCTATCGCCCTTTCAACTGTCATAGGCTCTGTTTTGGTGGAATCTGGCTCCTTAACCAAATTGTTTTCACTAGCCCGAATCATCATGACGGACTTATAAGACTTCTTGGGCTCCCCGTCCTTGTAAACTACTTCGATCATATGTGTCTCAGCATGGGCAGGCAGAGGATTTTGGTTAATGTTTGGAGTGTCTGGGATTTGGACTCTAATTTGGTTTGTATCAATGAGTTCTTGGATTGCCCGTTTCAAATGCCAACAATTTTCTATGTCGTGGCCCGGGGCATCAGAACAACAGGCACATCTTAGGGAATAATCGAGGTTCTTTGAAGGGGGATTTGGTATTTTTGACTCAATCGGCCTCAAGACGTCCATCTGCCTTAACCTTTGGAATAGACTGGCATAGGATTCTCCAAGCGGGGTAAAAGTTTGTTTCCGCTATTTCCTCTCTTTCCTATACTCTGGTCTTGGTCGAAAATGTATACTACTGGGGTTTTGGTAAGGTTGTGGAGGTGGATAGGTATTTTGTGGAGCTGGGTAGGTGTTCTGTGGGGTAGGGGCACGCCATTATGGGTAAGGAGGGGGTTGAGCATATGACTGTGTATGGTGAACAAAATATTGGGGTGATCTGGCTGAGTCTTGGGGCTTGGCGGGGAAAAGTAATGTTGAGGGGTATTAAATGGAGCTTGGGTGTAAGTTTGAGGTCGGGGTCGCGGATGGGTGTATCGGTGAGGTGGACCTCTCTAACCCTGCCATGATCCGGAGACAAACATAGCGATATCTTCCTCTTTCTTCTTGCCTAGTAAACTTTCGGTACCACTTTGGATTGCCTGGGTGGTTGCTTTTATAGCAGAATAATTCATGATCTTGCTCGACTTGAGCCCTTCTTCTACCATTTCTCGCATCTTTACCACATCATTGAAGGACTTACCAATGGCTGAGATCAAATGTCCATAGTAAGTGGGCTCCAAGGCTTGAAGGAAATATTTAACCATCTCATCTTCTTCCATCGGAGGATTAACTCGTGCAGCTTGCTCCCTCCATCGGAAACCATATTCTCTAAAGCTTTCACTGGGTTTCTTTTCCACCTTGGTCATAGATAGGTGGTCTGGAACAATGTCTATATTGTATTGAAAATATCGGGCGAAAGCCTGAACCATATCGTCCCAAGTGTACCACCTGTTAATGTCCTGACGAGTGTACCATTCCAAAGCTGCCCCACTCAAACTTTGGCTGAAGTAGGCAACTAGCAGTTCGTCTTTTCCTCCGGCACCTCTCATCTTGCTGCAATAACCCCTTAGATGGGCAAGAAGATCCCTATGTCCGTCATACAAGTCGAACTTGGGCATTTTGAATCCAGCAGGCAGTTGGACATCGGGAAACAAACACAATTATAGGCCACGCTCACCTGATTCCCCAATCATTGCATATTTCTCAATGATTGCTCGAGACTCTACAACTTCCTAAACATCTCTTCTTGCTCTATGCTCTTGGGTTGTTTATCAGTTTCAACATGAGGCTCAAATTGGGGAATGTAGGAGTAAGGATCTGGGATTTTGAAAGTGGGCTCCGGTGCATGATAGTGGGCATCTAGGGCGGGAAATGCAGGTTCACTAGAGGATCGGTGGAGAGTAGCTTGTGGAGGGGGTACTAAAATGGGAGCAGATGTCGGAGCAGGGTACGAGGTTGTTTTGGCTTGTGGAGCATGAAAGGTTTGAGTCGAAGTGCTGGAGTAATTGTGGTAAGGGGTAAAGCCAGGTGCATGTTGTGGGGAAAGATCAATGATATTAGCCATCTGGGATTGAGAGAGTGGTGGAATGGAAGCAGGATTATCTGTGTAGTTGGTGGGGAATGAGGGCGGAGGGTGTCCCTTAATCCATGCTTGATACATTTCTGCCATATGATGTTTCAACCTCCGGACCTCCTCCTGCAATTCTGATTCCGACTCAACAATCTCTCTCGGCGGGTCTACAACTCCAGTGTCTATTTCTTTGCTAGCCATGATTCTTTGGCGCTTTGATCGGGTGTTGTATGGATGACTTGCCAAGATGCCAACAAACTAACCACTTATTTGTAAAAAACCTATACTTAAAAGCAAACCGGTTAGTTTGAACAAATAACAGATAGGTAATCGCACGTTGGGGTGTGATGCACCTAAGCAGTTAATAATGAAAGTTCAGTCAGCTGCATCTCGGACGCCTTCAGTTCACTCTGTTGGGAAAATCCCTGAAGATATAGTGTGTAATGAAGTTCAGCCACAGTCTGATGCTATCCAAACAGATCCATCACAATCCCATTTACTCTTTCCTCTGCACGGGTGGACAATGTCAAGGAAAAAGAAAATGCTATGACTAGAGAGGTCCCCTTGGTAGATCCACTATCAGAGACCAAAGAAGAGGGATATTCGAGAAGTAAATATGAAAGCCCTCCAATTTTACCTGTATCTTCTTGTGATGAGTTGGCTGTATCAACTTCAAGATCAATGGCTCAGGTTAGTGATTGTCTGGTTGAGAAGAGTGAAGGTGATTCTAAGGGTGAAGGTGCTGAAAAGAGTTAAACTAATTCTAAAGGTGAAGGTGGTAAAATTGAGGCTATGAATGACAAATGTGAGAGTGATTGTAAGAATGAAAATTATGCAAAGGAAGCTGGGAGATGCATGAAGGCTGGTGAATCACAGGCATCATCTCTAAATGATGTCGAACCTACATTTGTTCAAATCCATGTAAGCAATTGCACGAATGCTGCTCTACTCGATAAGGAGGATTCATGCAAAACTTCACTGGCAGGTAAGAGTGGGTCAAACATGGCTGCAGAAAAAGATGTTGACCAGCTACAGACAGAGGATCTTTCTCTTGATAAATCATTTGTTAGTAAAACTGAGGTAACCAGCATTGAGAGTCGTGCTGGTGGTGGACTCACAAAAGAACAGGAGACAGGAGACACCATAGAGGAGGAGACTATTGTTTCACCTGCAGTGGGGACTGGCAGTCAAAATATGAAGGGAATCACATCCTTTGCATCTCCATCTACCGAGACAGAAGCTTTAGTTTATGTTCATCAGGAGGATAAACTTGAATTATTGGGAGAAGGAACACATTCTGATAAAGTTGTATTGGCTGAGGTTTGTGAACAAGACAAGTTATCAGTTTACACTTCACTGGAGATAACAAAAGATTTAAGTAGGGTGGAGGAAGAAAAGTCTTTGACTCCAAAAACTTTTGAGAAGCAAGTTATTGTTGCAGACTCCCTTACAGAAAAATGTGAGAGCGATCTTGCAGCACAAGGTCCAGATATGAAAGATTCCGATGTAAGCGAAGTTGCACCAAGCCCTAGAAATGAGTGCCAATCCAGTTTAACTATTGGCACATCACAAAGGGAACCTGAACAACAAGCAATTGCTGAAGCAAACTTGCACCCAGAGACTTTGCGAAGCACGGAATCTGGTGCTCGGGAGGAATCCCTTTCACTTAGGACTGCTTCATATCTCGAAGCTGTTGAGGCTCCAAAAGAAACGTTTTGCAGCAATCATGACACGAATTGCGTAGCTGAAATTTCATTCACTTCACATCAATCGAAGAATCACTAAGCTCAAAACCAACACAGTAGGAGAATCGATTTTTAGACACTATTTTCTACATTAATTTGATATATACATGAAGCTTTCTTTCTCTAGCTCATCTGGTTCATTCCTCGAACTGCCATCAGTTTGAGCAAGATGACTAATCCAAATAATGTTGAGCTGGAGGCAGCAAAGTTTCTGCATAAGCTTATTCAAGAGTCTAAAGACGAGCCGACAAAATTGGCTACAAAGCTTTATGTGATTTTACAACATATGAGATCCAGCGGGAAGGAGAACTCAATGCCCTATCAAGTAATATCAAGGGCCATGGAGACTGTTGTCAAGCAACATGGTCTTGATATTGAGGCTTTAATGTCCTCGCGTCTTCCTATGTCTGCGGGAGTGCAAGTAGGAGAAGCTGCATCATCACAAGTAGCTGGATCTTCACAGAAGGCCGGGGTCATTAGAGAATCGAAAGCCAATTTGCTGGGAAACGAGATGGTTAAACCAGATGCATATATGTCAAACAGTGCAGTTAGTGGTCCAAGCGGCAGTGGACATGGTATTTATCTAGCATCTACACCACACATAAGTGGCGTCAAAGTTCTTGTAATGGCGCCTTCTGCGTCTAATTCATCTCAGCTAGTAGAACAAGAATTTCAAGTCTAGTGCAGTTTGGAAGTCCTTCAATTGATAATCATGGTTATGCAGCAAAATTGCACAAAGATGGAAGCACGGAACCTTTCTCTGGTTCAAACTCGGTTGATCTTGTTGCCGGCAAAACTGCAGCTGGAAGAGTGCTAGAGCATGAAGAAGGATCTAGTGTGTTGGGAAATGCTAACAAGATCAGTCAGGGGGGCATGCCTAACAATGTTCCGGAGAAGAGTATGCTTAGAAGTGAAACTATCAGAGGTGCAGGGAAGTTACCTGTTGCTGCTCAGGCTCCTGTATCATCCATGCCTTTCAAAGAACATCATTTGAAACAGCTTAGAGCACAATGTCTTGTGTTTTTGGCTTTTAGGAATGGTTTAATGCCTAAGAAGCTTCATCTTGAAATTGCGCTTGGAAACTTCTATCCCAAAGAAGGAAGGGAACAATTGCTTACTGACCAAGCAGTGCATCTGAAGTCACACGGCCATTAGGAGGAGCTGGCGAAACTGACAGGATTTCTTCTGGGCCTACGTCCTCTGGAGTTCTTGCTGATACAAATTCGTCAATGGAGGCTGAGAATGCTAACTTGATGGAAGATAAAAGTAGTCAGCTTGCTTCTGAGCATGCGGACAAAAGGAGGCCTCAATGAAAGAGGAGAATGATTCAGGATGCTGAAGTGCCCATCCAGGATGCTACAGAATCACAAGCATCTGCTCTTAGAGGAGTACCGATTGGTTCAAAACCCTTAGCTCCCAATAATTATGAGCATGCTCCCGCAAATACCGAACAACTTGGAATGTTTCCCCAAGCTTCCTCTGTTACGGGCACATGCATGCAAATGAAGCCTGATCTTAGTGGTTGGAGTGGAACTGAGGCGTCAAAGGTATCACCACCTGCCTCTGCCAATACCCATGAATCTGGTTTGCTAATGAAAGATTGTCCTGCTGATAGCAATGCTCAAGGAAATCGACATGCTGATAGTAACTTACCTAGTTTACCCTTGAGGCAACAGTGGAAATCTGTTCCTGGAGCAATTAATCACAGTCCTGTAACGATGCAAGTGAAGGATTCAAATATAATGCTGAAAAATCTGTCACAAGTGCAAGAACAGATCAAGAGGATGAAAATGTTTCAGCATCCACAGATAGGTTACCATCTCCAAGGCATACAATGATGGAGAAATGGATTTTGGATCGGCAGAAAAGGAAACATCTTAGTGAACAGAAATGGTCGGAGAAACAACAAAAAGCGGAAAAAAGAATTGCTTCTTGTGCAGAGAAGTTGAAGGAATCGGTGAGCTCCTCTGAGGATATCTCTGAAAAAACAGAAAGTGTCATTGAGCTGAAAAAGCTTCAATTGCTGGAGCTGCAGCGCCGTCTACGGAGTGAAATTCTCAAATATTTTTTTAAACCAATAGCAGCTGATATGGAACGCTTAAAATCAATCAAGAAACACAGAATTGGGAGGAAATCAAAGCAACTTGAAAGATATGAACAAAAAATGAAAGAAGAGCGTCAAAAGAGAATTCGTGAGAGACAGAAGGAGTTCTTCAGCGAGATTGAAGTTCATAGGGAAATATTGGAAGATGTATTCAAAATGAAGAGAGAACGTTGGAAAGGTTTCAATAAGTATGTGAAAGAGTTCCATAAAAGGAAGGAACGGATACATCGTGAGAAGAATGATAGAATCCAGCGTGAGAAAATTAATTTACTGAAAATTAATGATGTTGAGGGATACCTTAGTGTAAAGGAGACCATTGCAGAGAAGCCTACTTCTCTCAAAGGTGGAAAATTAAGGAGTACCAAATGAATGGATTGAGATGGTTGGTTTCGCTCTACAATAACCATTTGGATGGAATTTTAGCTGATGAAATGGGACTCGGTAAAACTGTTCAGGTAATATCCCTAATGTGTTACCTGATGGAAGCCAAAAATGACAGAGGACCTTTTCTGGTGGTAGTGCCATCCTCTGTCCTGCTTGGATGGGAGACAGAGATAAACTTTTGGGCACCAGATATGCTCAAAATAGTTTATTCTGGACCACCAGAAGAGCGGAGAAAGCTTTTCAAGGAAAGAATAGTTCATCAAAAGTTCAATGTTCTTATGACAACATATGAGTATTTGATGAACAAACATGATCGGCCAAAACTAAGTAAAATACATTGGCACTATATCATAATTGATGAAGGCCATCGCATAAAAAATGCTTCTTGCAAGTTGAATGCTGATCTCAAGCACTATCGCAGTAATCATAGGTTGTTGTTGACGGGAACTCCTCTTCTGAACAATCTTGAGGAGCTCTGGGCACTGCTTAACTTCCTTTTGCCAAATATCTTCAACTCATCTGAAGACTTCTCACAATGGTTTAACAAACCATTTGAGAGTAATGGTGACAACTCTGCTGAAGAGGCTTTGCTATCGGAGGAGGAAAATCTTTTGATCATAAATCGTCTGCACCAAGTTCTGCGTCCGTTTGTACTTAAGAGATTGAAACACAAGGTTGAGAATGAATTACCTAAAAAGATTGAAAGGCTTGTTAGATGTGAAGCTTCTTTATATCAGAAGCTTTTGATGAAGCGAGTGGAAGAAAACCTTGGTGCATTCGGAACTTCAAAGGCCCGCTCAGTCTTATCTTAGCCAGCTTCATGTGGAGGAGGTTCACGAGTTTATTCCTGAGCATTATCTGCCGAACATTGTGAGGATTTGTGGGAAGCTTGAGATGTTGGACAGACTACTGCCTAAACTTAAGGCAATAGATCATCGGGTCTTGCTTTTCTCAACAATGACCAGGCTGCTTGATGTAATGGAGGATTATCTCTGCTGGAAGGAATATAAGTACCTTCGCTTGGATAGACATACGTCTGGGGGCAATAGGGGTACCCTTATTGATAGATTTAATCAGCCAAATTCTCCTTTCTTTATATTTCTGTTGAGTATTTGTGCTGGGGGAGTTGGAGTGAATCTTCAAGCTGCTGATACAGTGATAATTTTTACACGGATTGGAATCCTCAAGTTGATCTCCAAGCAAAGGCAAGGGCTCATAGGATAGGTCAAAAGAAAGATGTTCTTGTTCTTCGATTAGAAACGGTCCAAACCGTTGAGGAACAAGTTAGAGATGCTGCTGAGTAGGTGGTTAGTTTGTTGGCATCCTGGCAAGTCATCCATACAACACCCAATCAAAGCGCCAAACAATCATGGCTAGCAAAGAAATAGACAATGGAGTTGTAGACCCCCCGAGAGAGATTGTTGAGTCGGAATAAGAATTGCAGGAGGAGGTCCGGAGGTAGAAACATCAGATGGCAGAAATGTATCAAGCATGGATTAAGGGACACCCTCCACCCTCATTCCCCACCAACTACACAGAAAATCCTGCTTCCATTCCACCACTCTCTCAATCCCAGATGGCCAATATCATCGATCTTTCCCCACAACATGCACCTGGCTTTACCCCTTACCACAATTATCCCGGCACTTCGACTCAAACCTTTCATGCTCCACCAGCCAAAACAACCTCGTACCCTGCTCCGACATCTGCTCCCATTTTAGTACCCCCTCCACAAGCTACTCTCCACCGATCCTCTAGTGAACCTGCATTTCCCGCCCTAGATGCCCACTATCATGCACCGGAGCCCACTTTCAAAATCCCAGATCCTTACTCCTACATTCCCCAATTTGAGCCTCATGTTGGAACTGATAAACAACCCAAGAGCGTAGAGCAAGAAGAGATGTTTAGGAAGTTGCAGAGTCTCGAGCAATCATTGAGAAATATGCAATGATTGGGGAATCAGGTGAGCGTGGCCTATAATTGTGTTTGTTTCCCGATGTCCAACTGCCTGCTGGATTCAAAATGCCCAAGTTTGACTTGTATGACGGACATGGGGATCCTGTTGCCCATCTAAGGGGTTATTGCAGCAAGATGAGAGGTGCCGGAGGAAAAGACGAACTGCTAGTGGCCTACTTCAGCCAAAGTTTGAAGTGGGCAGCTTTGGAATGGTACACCCGTCAGGACATTAACAGGTGGTACACTTAGAACGATATGGCTCAGGCTTTCGCCCGACATTTTCAATACAATATAGACATTGTTCCAGACCGCCTATCTCTGACCAAGGTGGAAAAGAAACCTAGTGAAAGCTTTAGAGAATATGATTTCCGATGGAGGTAGCAAGCTGCACGAGTCAATCCTCCGATGGAAGAAGATGAGATGGTTAAATATTTCCATCAAGCCTTGGAGCCCACTTACTATGGACATTTGATCTCAGCCATTGGTAAGTCCTTCAATGATATGGTAAAGATGGGAGAAATGGTGGAAGAAGGGCTCAAGTCGAGTAAAGATCATGAATTATTCTGCTATAAAAGCAATCACCCAGGCAATCTAAAGTGGTACCGGAAGTTTACTAGGCAAGAAGAAAAAGGAAGATGTCGCTATGTTTGTCTCCGGATCATGGCAGGGTCAGAGAGGTCCACCTCACCGATACACCCATCCGCGACCCCGACCTCAAACTTACACCCAAGCTCCATATAATACCCCTCAACATTACTTTTCCCCGCCAAGCCCCCAAGACTCAGCCAGATCACCCCAATATTTTGTTCACTTATACACAGTCATATGCTCAACCCCCTCCTTACCCACAATGGCGTGCCCCTGCCCCACAGAACACCTACCCGGCTCCACAAAATACCTATCCACCTCCACAACCTTACCAAAACCCCAGTAGTACACATTTTCGACTAAGACCAGAGTATAGGAAAGAGAGGTAACAGCGGAAACAAACTTTACCCCGCTTGGAGAATCCTATGCCAGTCTATTCCAAAGGTTAAGGTAGTTGGACGTCTTGAGGCCGATTGAGTCAAAAATACCAAATCCCTCTCCAAAGAACCTCGATTATTCCCTAAGATGTGCCTATTGTTCTGATGCCCCGGGCCACGACATAGAAAAGTGTTGGCATTTGAAACGAGCAATCCAAGAACTCATTGATACAAACCAAATTGTAGTCCAAATCCCAGACACTCCAAACATTAACCAAAATCATCTGCCTGCCCATGCTGAGACACATATGATCGAACTAGTTTACAAGGACGGGGAGCCCAAGAAGTCTTATAAGTCCGTCATGATGATTCGGGCCAGTGAAAACAATTTGGTTAAGGAGCCAGATTCCACCAAAACAGAGCCTATGACAATTGAAAGGGCGACAAAAAAGCCGAGCCCGCTCAATTTAAAACCACCGGTGTTGGTCGTGAAAGGGATATCGAAGATATTAAGGCAAATTCAGAAAGCTCAAAGGTGATAGTGCCAGGTGTTTCATGTAAGCCTGTCGTGGTTGTGAAAGGGGCTCCTATTACCCCTATCATCATTAAACCAGTGACCCAACTGCCGGTGGTTGATAGCAAGGCTGTTCCGTGGAATTATAAGCAAGTGATAGTGACATACAAAGGAAAAGAAGTGGATGAAGAAGTGAATGAGACTGGAGGATTGACTCGTTCTGGGAGGTGTTTCACTCCGGAGGAACTAAGGAAATCCAAGCCATTCAAAGGTAGTCAATTGCCATTAAAAAAACCGGTTACCGAGGAAGAGGCTGAGGAATTCTTGAAGAAAATGAAGGGACAGGATTATTCCATTATAGAACAGTTAAGGAAAACACCAGCTCAGATTTCTCTTTTATCTTTGCTGATACACTCAGATGAACATCGCAGGGTTTTAATGAAAATTTTAAATGAGGCACATGTTCCTGATAAGATCACAGTGAACCACTTGGAAAAGATAGCTGGCAAGATTTTCGAAGCAAATAGGATCACTTTCTCGGATGATGAACTTCCTATCGAGGGTACAGAACACAACCGAGCCATATATCTTACAGTGAAGTGCGAAGATGTAGTTGTCTCGAGGGTTTTGGTTGACAACGGCTCTAGTGCCAATATTTGTCCGTTGTCTACTCTGCAAAAACTGAAGATGGGCACTGAATAGTGTGTGAGTTTGAGGTTTTGATGGAGGAGGTCAAGATTCTATTGGAGACATAATGCTTGAATTGTCAATAGGGCCAGTTGAGTTTACCATGGAATTCCAAGTGCTAGATATAGCCGTCTCCTACAAGCTGTTGTTGGGAAGGCCTTGGATACATGCTGCTAAGGCAGTCCCATCCTCTCTGCATCAAATGGTGAAGTTTGAATGGGACAGGCAAGAGATAGTTGTGCGCGGTGAGGAAGATTTGCCGGTCGGCAGCGACACGATTGTTCCGTTTGTTGAAGCTGATAATGATAAAAGACCCCGGGTCTTTCAAACTTTTGAAACAGTGCCTATTGAGAAGATCACAGAAGGAGAACACATTCTGGGTCCCAAGCTATCCTCTGCGTCCGTCATGGTTGCGGCTGAAATGTTGAAGAATGGTTTTGTACCGCGTAAGGGTCTGGGATCATCTCTGCAAGGTATTGTGCATCTAATACGCCCTAATGGAAATTATGGTACTTTTGGTTTGAGATTCACACCCAAAGAGGAAGCTATGAAAAGTTTTAGAAATCTAAAACAGAAGGTATGGTCTCTTCCTAAGCCCGTCCCACACATCTCCAAGTCTTTTGTCAAACTGGGAGCCGAAAAACCTCTGACCTCCTCAATCCCGAAACCTGTGTTCGATGTTGATGAAGAAATAATCAAGGGGTTCCGAGGTCTTTTCGAAGAGATCAATATGGTAGAGGCTGGTGAAGGCTCTAGCAAAGCAGATGTGCAGTTTGTTGGCCCAAACGTGAAGCTTAGCAATCGGGAAGTTACTCCTCTCCCCACCAGGAAGGAGTTTTGGTAATTTGCTTTATTTCCTTTCCTGTTATCTAGGTCATTCCAGGATTGTAATCAGGATCTTTTTTAGTTTCGCTTATTGTGATGCTCAAACCCTTCTATCTTTTTATTTTCAATGAAATGCAATTTCCCGTGTTCTATTATTCTTAGTAATGTTTTGTTTTGTTCTTTTGTACATTTCTTTTTATGCCGGTTGCAGTGACATGACATGCATGAAAATTTTTCAGACGAGTCTTAAAAGCCAATCTAATTCTGAAATAACAATCCAAGAAGTAGAATATGATGAAGAAGCAGCATTTGGGCAAATCAGTAAAGAGCTAAAACAATTTGAAGAAAAACCGAAACCTAATTTGAGTAAGACTGAAGCAATCAATTTAGGGGACCAGGATGATGTTAGGGAAACCAAGATAAGTGTGCATTTAGAACCACAAGTGAAGGAGGAAATAATCAAAATATTGTTTGAGTACAAAGATGTTTTCGCCTGGTCGTATGACGAAATGCCGGGTTTGAGCACTGATCTGGTAGTCCATAAATTACCAACTGATCCAAAATGCCCCCCGTCAAGCAAAAGTTGTGAAAGTTTAAGACGGATATGAGTGTAAAGATCAAAGAAGAAATCACAAAGCAGCTTACGACAAAGGTCATTCGAGTCACTCAATATCCCACTTGGTTAGCCAATGTTGTGCCGGTACCAAAGAAGGATGGTAAGACCAGGGTCTGTGTTGATTACCGTGATCTCAACAAAGCAAGCCCAAAGGATGATTTTCCATTGCCGAACATTCACATTTTGATCGATAATTGTGCCAAGCATGAGATTGGTTCTTTTGTGGACTGTTACGGGGGATATCATCAGATCTTGATGGACGAGGAAGATGCAGAAAAGACAGCATTCATCACGCCATGGGGAACGTACTGTTATCGAGTAATGCCATTTGGTTTGAAGAATGCTGGGGCAACTTACATGAGGGCAATGACCATCATTTTTCATGACATGATACATAAAGAGATTGAAGTCTATGTAGATAATGTGATCATAAAGTCAAAAAAGCAGTCCGATCATGTCAACGATCTGAGAAAGTTTTTCCAAAGGCTCCGCAGGTACAACCTCAAGACCCAGCAAAATGTGCATTTGGTGTCCCGTCTGGGAAACTGCTGGGATTCGTGGTCAGTCGACGCGGTATTGAACTGGATCCGTTAAAGATCAAAGCCATTCAAGAATTGCCACCGCCAAGGAATAAAACAGAGGTGATGAGCCTACTTGGAAGGTTAAATTACATCAGCAGGTTTATTGCTCAACTCACGACAACCTGTGAGCCCATCTTTAAAATGTTGAAGAAGAATGCTGCAGTCAAGTGGACTGACGAGTGTCAAGAAGCATTTGATAAGATCAAAAGGTACCTATCGAAGCCACCTGTGCTGGTCCCACCAGAGCCTGGAAGACCTTTAATTCTTTATTTGACGGTCTTGGACAATTCTTTTGGTTGCGTGTTGGGTCAACATGACATCACGGGAAAGAAGGAGCAGGCAATCTATTATCTTAGTAAGAAGTTCACTCCTTACGAGGTTAAGTACACTCTGCTTGAGAGGACATGTTGCGCCTTGACTTGGGTGGCACAAAAGTTCAAGCATTATCTGTCGTCCCACACCACTTATCTCATTTCTCGCATGGATCCTCTGAAGTATATCTTTCAGAAGCCTATGCCTACAGGAAGGCTTGCAGAATGGCAGATTTTACTTTCAGAATTTGACATCATCTATGTGACTCGGACTGCGATGAAAGCCCAAGTTTTGGCCGAAAATCCGGTGGATAATGAGTATGAGCCATTGAAGACTTACTTTCCTGATGAAGAGGTCATGTCTATTGATGAAGTTGGCCACGACGAAAAGCCAGGTTGGAAACTTTTCTTTGATGGAGCTGCTAACATGAAAGGAGTCGGAATAAGGGTTATACTTATCTCCGAAACAGGGCAACATTACCCTGTAACAGCCCAGCTTCGATTCTATTGCACCAACAACATGGCGGAGTACGAGGCATGCATTCTGGGTTTGAGGTTAGCCATAGACATGGGGGTCCAGGAAATACTTGTTCTGGGAGATTCAGATCTGGTGGTCCGTCAGATTCAGGGAGAATGGGAGACTTGAGACTTGAAGCTCATACCTTACCAACAGTACTTACATGATCTTTGTCAACGCTTCCGGTTAGTCGAATTTAGACATATTCCCAGGATTCATAACGAGGTTGTTGATGCCTTGGCTACCCTAGCATCAATGTTACATCATCCAGACAAGGTTTATGTCGACCCCATACATATCCATGTTCATGATCAACATGCCTATTGTAATGTGGTGGAAGAGGAAATCGATGGCGAACCTTGGTTCCATGATATCAAGGAATACATCAGGTCAGGGGTATATTTGGCATATGCTACAAGTGACCAGAAGAGAACCATTCGACGTCTGGCCAGTGGATTTTTCTTGAACAAAGGAATTTTGTACAAGAGGACTCCAGATTTAGGATTGGTGAGGTGCATAGATGCTAAAGAAGCTTCAACTATCATGGCCGAAGTACATTCTGGAATTTGCGGTCCACATATGAATGGGTATGTATTGGCAAAGAAGATACTTCGAGCAGGTTATTATTGGCTCACCATGGAACGAGATTGCATCAGTTTTGTTCGCAAGTGTCATCAATGCCAGGTGCACGGTGATTTGATTCATTCTCCCCCATCTGAGTTACAGACATTGTCTGCACCCTGGCCCTTTGTTGCTTGGGGCATGGATGTTATTGGGCCAATTGAGTCTGATTGATGAGAAAAGATTGGCTGCAGTATGTCATGGTCAATTGTATCAGAAAAGAATGGCCAGAGCATACAACAAGAAGGTGCGCCCTCGGAAATTTGAAGTCGGTCAGATGGTATTAAAATGTATCCTTCCTCACCAAGCGGAAGCCAAAGGCAAATTCGCCCCGAACTGGCACGGACCATTCGTTGTGACAAGAGTGTTGCCAAATGGTGCTTTGCATTTAACAGACATAGAAGGCAAATGTGTAGATATGGCTATCAATTCTGATGCAGTTAAGAATATTATGTACGATTTCTTTGTTCATCTTCAATTGTATTTTACTTGGCGTGTTCAAAGTTGAAATGACGAAGGCATTTTATTCCGCTACCCAAATACTCTTATCCTTCGTTACCCTTTTGAGCCTTACTTATTTTTTTTCGTATCCCTCTTTTGGAATCAGTAACAGAAACAAGGAAGATGAAGAAAAAAAAAAGACGAAGAAGAAAAGAAAAAGAATAAAAGAGAAAGAAAAGAAAAAATAAAAAAGAAGAGAAAGATGAAAAAAAAAGAGAAAAGAAAGATGAAAAAAAAAGAAAAAAAGAAAAAAAAAGAGAAAAAGAAAAAAAAAAGAGGAAAGAAAGAAAAAAAAAGAGAGAAAAAGGAAACAAAAACAAACAACTTTCTCTTGAACTACGTTCGACCTGATTCCTTTTAAGGATACGTAGGCAGCCTTACGGTTCGGTCTCATCAAAATAAAACTTAAAATTTCCCCAAACCCCAAAGAAACTGGGGCAGAAGTTTGGATTCGAAAAGATCTGATTCCAAAAGTTGTAATCTTGACCCCTATTTCACTTTTGAATTATTTTGAGCCTTCATGCCACCCTCTTTTTTTTAACCCTGTCCAAAAGCCTACATTACGGTCCAAAGAAAGACCTTCCGATCAATCTTTGAGGATGCCGGGTCAAGCAAAATGGACATATGATTTACATCAGGGGCAACACTTTGTTCATGGGTGCAAGAAAGAAATTTAAAATGAGAGAGTCTTATTAGTGAAAACCCTTGCGGGCACCATAAGGCGATAGTGAGATGAGAGAAAATTTAAAATGAGAGAGTCTTATTGGTGAAAACCCTTGTGGAAACCATAAGGCGATGGTGAGATGAGAGAAAATTAAAAATGAGAGAGTCTTATTGGTGAAAACCCTCATGGGCACCATAAGGCGATGGTGAGTTAAAGATAAACCAACAAGAGGAATGGGATCAGTGAAAGGTTGGTCTGCGAAGTATGGGCTTATGCCATGAGTTGAATACGATTGGTCGGACGGATTAGGCTGATCAATCCGAAATGCATGTCATGATCATTGGAGCTGGCTGCTTCCCTTAGATAAGTCTTTCTGTTCTAAATTTCCCTCACATAATCGTTTGTGTTCATAATTTTCCTTTGTTTTCTTGTCACAAAATCATTACATTTTGTTTAATGAGTCTATCTTTGTGAGTTTCTTTCGAATTAGCCATGTCGAGTAAGCAGGAAAGGATTTCAAAGCTTACTACCAACTTCTAAATTGCGAAAAACGAAACTCGGCCAAGCATATCGCAAGGGACATAATCTAGAATGAGCGGTATGTAGTCAACCGGAGTTCAGACAATAAGGTGATTTTTGGGGTTTTGAGAAAATATAAGAACGCAGCAACGTCCAGAATAATAATGCAATGCGATAATAAGGGTAAGAGATTCGGGTTGTTCAGAGAGAGGTGGAATCCGGCCCCAATCAAAGGTCAAACAACTCTGTGCTCATTCAAAGCAACTGATCAGGATGAAGCTTATTCCCAGCTGAGCCAAAATTTGAATATATTCCCCAGCAGAAGCAGACCCCAGCAATGATGCCACAAACTAACCACCACATTTTTCAAACTAACAAGATTTTACTTATCTGAAACAGAGAGCATAAAAGTTGTCAATCCACAAAGCCCTCTTGTGAAGAAGACATGGCTCGGGAGGCAAAAATTGCTATTCAAGAAAGAATTTCTCAAGCAGAAAGCATGGCTCAGGTAAATTCTTTTTCGGCTCTCAGGACCCTCCTGAATAATGGGAGTTAGTTTTTTAAAAGTTTTCAGGACCCTCCTGGATAATGGGACTTCAATTTTAAATTTCTCAAGACCCTCCTGAATAATGAGATTTAGTTCTAAAATTTCTCAGCACCCTCCTAGATAATGAGAATTAGCTTTAAAGGTTTTCAGGACCCTCTTGGATAATGGGACTTCAATTTTAAATTTCTCAGGACTCTCCTGAATAATGGGATTTAGTTCCAAAATTTCCTAGGACCCTCTTGGATGATGGGATTTAGTTTTTAAATTCTTAGAAGTCTTTTAGGTAGCGTGGTTTGATTAATCCCCGCAGATATGCCCAGGTTCCAAACAGGGGCAGAAGAGTTTCTTTTGTTTTGTTTGCTTTGTTGTGATATCAGGCGCCCATCTGGATAACGAGGGAATACAATTCAAGCTTTGGAAAGCAGGCACCCCACATGGATAACGAGGGAATATAACTCGAGGTTTAGTAGCAGGTGCCCACTTAGAAAACGAGGGCATATATTTTAGACTTTATTTCAAGTTTCAAAGGTCAAGTTAGAAGCACCAGGAGCCCGCCTGAAGAATAGGGTCAAGTCAAGTTAGGAATAGCAAAAGCTTGCCTAAAGAAGGCGAGTCAACAGTTCGAGATGCACCAGCTAAGACTCAAGATCAAGCTTCAAGAAATTTATAAATAGGAATCTTGTACATCATAGCTGATAGACATAGCTACTTATTTTTTTATTTTTCCATTTTTGTGTAATAAGGAGCGCAGCAAGCAGTAGCAGCAGCAGCAGCAACACCGAAAATCATAGCTTCCTGGTAGTCCCAGCTACCAAAACTTCCAGAACTACACTGACCTGATTCCTTTATAGCCAAAGATATGTAGGCAACCCTTGAAGCAAGGTTCGGTCAGACTCTTTTCAAAAATGCTTCTCATGGAGTCTGGGATAGGCAAAAATCCCGCAGAATTGCTCATCTTATCTTTGTCTGAAAACCCTTCGTGTCTTCGAGCAAAGAGGGGCAGCTGTGAGCACGTGATTTTTGCCATGCCCGAAATACTCCTATAAAAATTAATAAAATAGTTCTTAATTAATTATTAGCCATTTTAAGAATTCTATTAGATTTTTAATTACTTATATTTAATTGTTAAGTAATTAATTCATGAAAATACTCAAAAATACCATGCATTGCATTTAGAATTCATTTTGTATTTTTAGATTAAATTAGTAATTGTTGTTTTTTTATAAAATTGAGAAAAAGTCATAAAATAGTTCATTTTACACTCTTCTTAATTTTTAATGTTTAATTTTATAATTTTTGTAAATAGATTTTTGGCTTAATTTCACATTTTTAGGTAATTTAGGATTTTAATTAGTAAGTCTTCTAGTTTTAAAATTAAGAGGAGAAATTAAAAAAAAAATTAATTAAGAAAATAAAACAAAGAGAGGGGAAATCAGACTGGGCTGGTCTATAGTAAAATGAACCAGGCCCAATTGAGTCTTACCGGACTGGCGCAAACCCTTCCCCCTCTCTTTAAATCAAAACGACGTCGTTTCATTGTAGGCTCATCTGAGCCGTTGATCTCAACAAGATCCAATGGCTCAGAACTAAACTAACACCCCCTATATAAGTGTCCTAACGACCTCTACCCCCCCCCCTCCCCAACTCCATCGTTCCAAACGCAACCCTCTGCAAACCCTAGCCGACCCCAAAGGTTCTCCGCAGCCATGGCAGCTACCGTATCAAAATCCCTTCCAAATCTGTCCAAAACCATACCCTAGGATTGTCTTCACTCCTTCACTCCAAACTTATACCCCATCACCACCAACAATCCTTAAAACACCTTTTTGATTTTAAAACAAAAATCAGAAAAAACTTTAAAAGTCAAAATCGGAACTTTTTGGAAGCCGATTTGAGTAGGAATGGACCTTAGCCGTGTGTTCTTAACAAGAACAAACGGTTAAGGTCAATTTTTACTTTAAAATCATTACTTTAGAAGATAATCCGAGGTATCTTCCTTTCCCTTCATTTGTTTTAGTTTTGTTTTCCACTAAGTATTTGTTCGTCATGTTGTTCATCTCCTACCCCTTTTCTTAGTTTTTCCGTGTTCGATTTTGTTGTTAAAGTTAAAATTAGTGTCATTGCTTTGGGCTCGAGTCATTAAGACTCTGCAGCGAAGTCACAAATGGAACAAGTTCTTTGAATTTGAGCCCAAAAGGACTGGGTCAGAAAATTAATTTAGGGCCATGTGTCTTGGGCCAGGTCAGTTTGACCCGTTAAGGATTAAAAGGCAGAAAACGGGTCAAGTTTGGTTAGAAACCAGTAGAGGATTATAGTAAGTCTTTAGCAGCAATTAAACAAAATAAAAGAGGAAACATAAGGGGGCAAAAGGTAGTTTCTGAAAGTTAGAAACAAATTTCTGTTGAGGGGAATCATATAGTCACATGCAAAACAAAATCGGTTAGAAAAAGGGGAGATGGTGGGAGGTCTGTTAAAACAGAAAACAAAAAAATAATAGTAATAATAATAATAATAATAATAAAGGGAGGGTCTGTTTTGTTTGGCTATAAGAGGGAGGGGAGTCGTTCATATAGAGGAGCTACAATTTTCGAAAAAATAGAGTCTAAAAGAGAACAGATAATTTCTAGGTGTTCGGCTGAATTTGGCATTTTAATTTTTTGAAGTAATGTCGAGTTGCTGGTGTTGTTCGTTTGTTGTTGTTTTGACAAAGCTTTTTAGGTGTTCACTGCGCATAGGTATGTTCCAAAGCCTTCTTGTAATTTCAGTTTAAAAGCATGAATGAATGGATTATTCGATATCTGTTTCAATCTCATATCACTGAGGTTCTGTTCATTTTGATTAAGCTTGCTCATTCACGTTTGCTCTGCCTGAATGACTACTATATTCCTCTTTGGTTCGAGAATCTGTTCCCTGGTTCTATTTGGTTTGCTCCTTAATGACTGAGAATTAGCTGCTATGTCACTGAATAACTATCATCCCATATGTTTTTTTTTAAGTGAAATTCTGTTTTGTTCTTGCTTAGCTGGATTATTTGTGATTGATAATCATATCATCTGTATTGAATCTGATTCAATTTCTGGTCGGTATTGTTTGTTTTTGAAGTACTGGGAGTTGTTGATTTTCTGTCATTCATGTTGCTGCTCAATTAAAATAGGATAGGTAGTCAATACGCTGAATTAATGATTTCGTCACGTCCATTCTGATTTTTTTTTACAAGAAGGACCAAGAGCAGTTTTCTTAGTTATTCTAATTAGTTAGATCTGAGCAATTTCAGCATTGTAATCAATTAATGGATCTATAGCCAATATGCTCGAATTGACTGAAAATTTGCGATTGATCGTTCTGGCAAAGATATCGGTAAATTGCATAAGTGGTTAGAGTTAAAACATGAATCGATTGGCCTGATTTAAGGATCACTGTTCTGAAAATAACACTGTTAGTAGTAATTTTGGATTGGGGTCATTTTATTCAAACCATGGCTATGTTCGTAATCGTGTAGATTGGCTTATGTTAAGTTTATTATTCGGGTAGCAGTTTATTTATTTTTTACTATAACTTTGATTCGTAGCCTATTTTATTAGGCTGGCAAAGCTGAAATATGGTTGTTGTTAATGTAAAAACCCTAATTATAGTTGTGTTTGTGAGTTTAAGGGCTATGTGCGTGACTAGGCTATGGTGTTTGGCTTATGGCTATTGTAGAAATGGTGCTATTAATGTAAATTTCAGAGCATTGTCATCTTTATGAAGTTACTAGCTATGTTTGCAATTGATCATATGTCGCTTGAATTTACACACTTTAAGAATCAAACGAAGCTATTTCTGGAAGTTAACTTCAAATTCAAATTGTTTATTTTACTCAGCTAATGGCTATATTCGCAAATAAACTTATGTTAGACGATTGGTATTGGGCTTAATCCATTACTCATTGGAAACTAATTGGGCATGATTGCTGACACTATTTCCTAATAATAATACCTAGTATTAAGAGTTACTTTAGATTAGTAGAGGTGAGCCGTAATATTAAGAACTACCACTTATGGCCCTCTTAATAGTTAGACATAAGTTTTAAATAATTATTTCTTAAACTTCTATCAGCTTTAGTAGCTCGCTTCTAGGCATTGATTAACTACATTGTGACTATGGGTACGGTTCCCATGACATAGTAACAATGTCAATTTCGGGGGTGCCTTTTAGGTGACCCGATTTCGACAACTTTAAATAATAAAAGCTTTCGAACTAATTTGAGGCTTGCCATACCAAACAAAATTTATAAACACATGGCCCTCATTAATTAAATACGTGGAAAATCGAGGTGCGCCGTTTAGCAAATTTCACGGCCCTTGAAAAACTAAAAACGCGTAGTTTGTTTTAAGCGCGTTGTTTTAATAATTCAATTTCCTAAAACTCGGGTGCGCATTTATGTGACCCACATCCAAAATCTCAATGTTTAAATTAAAAGGTGTTACAAATTGCGGGTGCATTTATGTGATGTATTTTGATTAGAACACACGAATCACCATAGCTAATACCAACTCCACCACTCGAATGGCTAATACATCTCTCATACATAATAATCCCCACGAGAAATACTTCTATGATTCTTCCATGCCACATAGCAAAATCTGAACTTCAGTAGTCGATCCACCAAGCGAGTACCACAATACCAATGAAGTATCCGTAAGTCAAAGCACAACGTGCCTTCTGAAATATGCACCCTTCTCAGACAATACCAAGTAGCAATAGCATTCACTAAACATCTGAAATCGTCCATATTGTTCAAAATTCATGATCTTCCTCCAAAACTGAATCGTCACCTTGTATATGCGAATCTCAATCCCATAGGACGCACCTCTATCATACCATCATATAAAAAGTACGAGAATCTCATAATCAACTCTGAGTTACCAGCAGAACATATAACCGATCAGTCAGAAACCTTCAATCTGATCCCATCCAAGAGAAGATCACAATACGCAACATGCTCCTCACGCTGGTAGGAAATATCCATCTCAAACCGTGATAGAAACCATCGAGAACTCTTCGAAACCCATTTGCACATAACCAAGCCATCAGAACTGAATCTCTCTAACTCAACCAAGCCATGCAGGTTGCCAAACCCAAGAGTATTGCTACTAAAACACCTGTATAGCCTCACCACCTTATAAGTACCCAAAGAAGCGATCATATCCATTACCGTGCTGATCCAACCTACTACCAAGCTGTCCTATTTCTCCGAGTTCCTTCCGAACTACCCTCAAGTTGACACTTCTCTTTGCCAGAATACCACGATCCTTACCCAAAGCTCAACACAAGAGATCCTAGAATGAAACCACATCGCTCTAAGGCCCATAAGCCGTTGTATTCCATCTTAAACACCCCAAAAGTACCACAATGGAGATACCCACTTTGAAAAAACCTTATATGAATCTAAAGCCATTTCCTTCACCTTCTTGATACTGAAATGTAGAATCTATAATGATATAAGAATACCACGAGTCTTGACACCATCCAATGCAAATCTCAGATTCTAGCCATATACCAATCCGAAATTCTCAATTGCTACATATAAATGTTGAATCTATTAGAACCTTCTCGAGAGTCATCAATTCTGCTCAAATGTCAATTGCATTGCCCAAACGGGCCGAATGACCTGTGCCCCTTTGGCACGACAACACCCAAAGAAGTAATGCACACCTCTAAGCAACCGAGTGAATCCCCACTCCATGCACACTACATCCGTCACGAACAACAAACTCAAATCATTCCATGATTTTCATATACCCATAAAGTGTAATATATCCCGTATCCAGAAATCTCCTCACTCGAGTCATCCTCAATCTCAACCTCTGCAAGTCATAACTGATTCACAAGTACACCTCACATCAAAACCAATACAACACATAACCATGCAATCAAATTGTAGATGGTAGACTCCCCTACTTGTCTCAAAGCCATAGGTCAAAACACTCAATAACTCACAATGCCTATATTTTATTACTGTCATAATACCGCAGTGAGATTAAACTAAATCCTTCATAAGCTCATGTAACACAAAATATATAGTACCTCAAATCATCTACTAGCTCACATTCATCCTCGTGATGGTCAGGTCAAATTTCACCACCGATCCAAACTCAAATCGCAACACATATAACATACTGGTTAAAGGAAACTCTCCACATAACATCCTAAGGATCACATATCCATAGATTACCTCGCAGGTGATAACCTACCTGCTTAGCCTCAAACTGACATCTCTTTATACCCTTTCATAGCCACAATTACAATGCAATCACTTAATCTTCCTGAGTCTAAACTCATCCACAAGACATGCGAAAAGTACTTCGTCCCATAACTGGACAACATGAAAGATCCCTCAACACGATCATAACTTGAGGTTTACAACACATCCACATAAATCGAGTATTCAATAGTCTTTTTCACATCCCATGCAAACTCTTCTCGCCACATCCAAACCATCTGAACGCATATTGCAATCACGTCATACTCATCACATAGCCCTCCAACCACTCACCGAGCCATAAATTTCACTCATAGGGATATACCGGACATAGAAGTCCAAAAGCACATGCTCACACAATTAAAATTACTGAGCCTAAGCTGCGATCCAAACCTAGCCTCAAGTCCTCCAGACTGGCTCATCGCCAGAACACAGAAAATATATCTCGCACCTCATCCATAGAATCACAAGTTGTCGATGTACAACTGATACCCAGCGCTCCCATACGCATACAAGTGAGTGGAAGGAATTCAAAAAGATATGCTTCAAGCTGAATCAATGTCGAACTATAAGGAAAGAAAGATGGGAAGTTTATCCTAAATGCCCTGTAGCCTCTTAAAGATAGGTATGGACGTTATTATACCGATCTGCAATACTCTACCAAACACTTGCTTATGACTCATAAAATCTATGAACCTAGGGCTCTGATACCAACTTATCATGACCTAAAATCCAACTAGTCGTGATGGCACCTAACCCAACCTGCTAGGTAAGCCAACTAATAATAATCCAATTCAATGAGATTTACTGAGAGAATAAAATGAAGTAACTGAACTTTTATACACTTCCCAAGGACTGGTAGTACAAACCATGAACTTCTAAGATTTAGAGTTTACAAAGCTTGTATGAAATAAATACATCATCTATTTGAAATATACATGAACAGATTAATAATGATAAAGCTACCAAGAATAAGAAGCAACTATGACCAGAGCGTAGGTACATCTTCAAGGTCAGCTCCTGCCATACACAAGAACATCAACACCAAAATCTGTAGGCAAGGTGTAGAAGTGTAGTATGAGTATAACCGACCCCATGTACTCAATAAGTAATAAATTTAACCTCAGGTTGAAAGCAGTGATGAGCTTGGACAACGGTCAGAGTCCAACACCAACAGCCAAGAACAACTTGTAACAATATAATGAA
Organism: Nicotiana obtusifolia; assembly: GCA_002018475.1. Taxonomy (NCBI): domain Eukaryota; kingdom Viridiplantae; phylum Streptophyta; class Magnoliopsida; order Solanales; family Solanaceae; genus Nicotiana; species Nicotiana obtusifolia. Next base: position 28,400 of record MCJB01048536.1, read on the forward strand.
AACAATACAAGTAATACTCAAAGATGTAAAGCTCAGCCCGTTCATAATCACGAAAAATAGGCATGTTTTTCATGTATAATAGTAAAACCCAAATCTTTCACTGAAGTCACCAAAATGTGAGTATGTCAGAAAATTGTGATTTTCCCAAAATCATTCAACAACATATAAGATGCTATATTATGAGATAGCATGACGAACGTACATCTTTATTCCTACATGTCAATGTGGAAGTAAAGTCATGAATGTCACAATGTCATGCAGCATGAGGAAATGCATCGCAATGCCTACATGCCAAGTATGCATGCCAACTGCAATGCAATGCAGTGATAAAACCATATGCACACTCTCCGAGTGTCAATTCGCTCAGTCCTCATAGTCACTCAGTCCGCACAATCACTCGCGCTCGGCACTCGCACTCAATAGGTACCTGCGCTACTGGTAAGTCAGACTCCAGAAGGGCGGATCCTGCTCCACCTCTAATATTAGCCAATCATGGCATGAATAATAAAGCCTGTTGTGGCGTGCAGCTCGATCCTATAAATATCACTCACAATCAGGCCCTCGGCCTCACTCAGTCATTATTCTCTCCAGTCTCTCGGCCTCACAAATCTCATGCCAATCAGCCCAAACAATGATAATATGGTGTGAGACAAATGATAACAGAGATTGAGATATGATATACAATGAATGAGTATGACTGAGCATGTAATTGCAATTTAAGCAGATAACTCAATAGCAGAAATAACTTCAGTGGGTCCAAATAGGATAAGTATATAGCCTAAACATGGTTTCTGACATGGATCACAGCTCAATTACTCTAGCACATAAAAATTTCATGGATAGAAACAAGATTAGGTCACTACACAGTACCACAAAATCAATCGAGTCATAATTCACACAGTGCACGCCCACACGCCCGTCACCTAGCAAGTGCTTCACTTCAACACCAAACACACAACACATATATTCAGGGGTTCATACCCTTAGCACCAAGTTTAGAAGTGTTACTTACCTCGAACAAGCCCGAATCCAATACCGAGCAAACCAAACAATACTCTAGAAATGCCATCCCGCGCGTACCGAGCTCTGAACGGCTTAAAACTAACCAAAAGCAATTCAAAGAACATCAAATAATGCCAAAGGAAACAAACATAATCGATAAAGGTCGAATCTTTAATCAAAAACTCAAAGTCAACCAAAAAGTCAATTTTAGGCCCGCATCTCGGAATCGGAAGAAACTTACAAAATCCGACAACACATTCAATTATGAGTCCAACCATACTAGTTTCACTCAAATTCGAATCCAAAACGATGTTCAAAACTCGAAAATCCACTATATGAAATTGTAGACAAAAACCCCCAAAATTTTACTTTGAAATCATCAATCAATTGCCAAAAACGAAGATGGATTCATGAAATATAACCAAAATCGAGCGTAGAACACTTATCCCGATCCATGTGATAAATTTCGCCTCCAAAATTTCTCAAATCCGAGCTTCCCAACTCAAAATATGACCAAATGAACAATCCCTCGATATTATATGCTTTTGCCCAGCTATTCTGCCTCGTTTTTTGTGCCAAACGATCCCAAAACTCGTTTTTGATGCCTCCAATGGATTCCTTGTAAAATTTCAGTCAAGTTAGACTTTTGAATCACTCCATTTGACCTTATAATGAAGGAGATATTGTGGTTCCATATTTGAAAATAGTGCAGATTTTTAAATACGAATTCAGTGGCAATTTCTTAATTAATTTGAAAAATCTAGCAACCTAATTTTTAGTAAAATGACCATAAATTTCTCATATGATGTTCAAATTCGACGCTTCTTTTTTGTTATAACACCATAATTACGATACGGATCTAATGATTCAATCAAAAAATAAATTGGAGCTCATTTACTTAATATGGTACCATTTATGCTTGAAGAAACGACGTCGAAACATAAAAAAACGAGCGCAACACAACCCAAACCTATCTGAAACTCACTCGAGCCCCTTGGGACCCCGTCGGAACATACCAACGAGTCCCATATCATAACACGTACTTAATCTAGGTCTCAAATCACGCATAGAAATATCAAAACCACGAATCGAACCTCAAATCGAACTTAATGAACTTTTGATCTTTCAACTTTCAAAACTCGTGTCGAACCATATCAAATCAACTCGAAATGACCTCAATTTTGCACACAAGTCCCAAATGACATAACAAAGCTAGTCCAATTCCCGAAATCCTAATACGAACCCGATATAATCAAATCAACTCCCGGTCAAACTTATGAACATTCCAAACCTTCAAATTGTCAACTTTCGCCAAATAGTGCTAAAACCTTCTAGGAACATCCAAATGCAAATCTGGGTATACGTTCAAGTCCACCATACGGACCTAACGGAACCATGAAAACTCCGATCTGAGATCAAATACTCAAAAGTCAAACTTGGTCAACTCTTCCAACTTAAAGCTTCCTAGTTGAGAATCATTCTTCCAAATCAATTCCGAGCCACTTGAAAACCAAAACCAACAATACACACAAGTCATAATACATCATACGGAGCTGCTCATACTCTCGAACCGCCGAACGAAATGGAAATGCTCAAAGCGACTGGTCGAACCATTACATTGCCAAGTTTGAGAAACAAAGTTTCAAGTGTACACTTCATTTGCCAAAGGAAAAAAAGCTATAAATACATCCATCTTCAGCTGCTTACCGGGGGAGTCGGCACAGAAGGAAATGATCAATTTTTAGTTTCAGAAGATTAACTTATCTCTGGATGACTCTCTTTCTATTCCAAAGTTGTAATATTATTATTGTCCTATTTTCGTATTCTTGTCTGCGAGTCTCTAAATAAGTCTACTACTTATATATAGTAGTACGTCCTCTATGTGTTAAAGTTTGTTTCTTTTGATAAGTGCCGCATGAAACTTTGTTAGGTTATTATAATTATATTCGTATTTTCAATTAGGGTTTGATCAGATATTTACCTATATATGTTGAAAGAGATTTGTTGAGTGATAAATATTGTCATATCTATCTATTTTATTTTTTATCATATTTTGTATTAATTCTCGCATTCGAAAGAAACAATGGATAATACGAGCAATTAAGGAATAACATATTTAGGTGATAATACATCTTCAAGGCTTTAACTATTCAAATTAGTGAGAGAAAATATTCGAAAGTAGTTTTTACTATCCAAAACGAGATTTTCTCTTTTAGATCACTAGTCAATTAACTAATGTAACCGAGAGGAATTATGTTAATAATTCACTCCATAGTAAAAATATATTTGTATCAGAAATAAACAAATATCACTTTAGAAATCTCTTGAGAAAAATGTCATCATCATTATAATTTAACTAAGTTCATAATGAGAATTCTATACAGTTTATTTATTTAACATGTTTTCTTGTAATTCCTCTTATTTCGAGAAATCTAATTTTAAATACTATCACCAATATTTATCAATTCGATTCTCTCAAATAGTAAGTCAAGGTAATATAAATCTGTAGAATAAATATTCAATCTCTGTGGGACGATACTTTACTTTACTATAATTTGACAAAGTACGAGTCTTAAATCTTTATATGTTAGAAACTCATTATTCTCAATGCTTGACACAACTCCTTGACTGTTTTCTAACTCGTCCTATCTTTTGTGACACTAGTAAACTTAAGAATATAATGTTTGTACTAAGAACTAGAAAGATATAGAAACTTGTATATGGAGTTGCGTAAGTCTTCCTTCTATCCTTCAGTTTTTCATATAGGTAGGTCTTGAGTTCTTGTTGTTGTTAGAGCCGTTGCAGACGGATCATTGATTGAAGCAAAGAATATTCTAAGAGATTTGACCCAAGGGTTGTCTCTGAATCCAGTTCAGAAAGAAGGCTAGATTCAATTCTTGGATATGCTTTTCTTATTCTGTGTGTTCCTGATTTTTAGGAGCAATCATTCGGCCTGAAGTTGATTGATCCATAATCACTCCAACTTCCATTTGAATTCCGCCAATCATGATTTTCTGATTTCTGTCTCCACAGATTTTTCTTTATTCTCGAACTTGATTGATCATCCTTATTTTGATTGATTTGCTCCAGACTTTGCTTAATTCTACGCTAGCTTGATTTCTTTCCTTTTGTCCTCTTCAGCAATTGCATATCTTTCCTTCCATGTTTCTAAATTCCTGCATACATTAGGATTGGTTAGATTTTTGCTATTTTCATTATTAAAACTTAGGTGTAACAATTTCTAGATAAGTTCTACTCGGTGTTCGCCTCTCTCTAGTCAAGCATTTATATAATCCAGTTGGTTTTAGTAATGCTGCTAAAAACAATTTCATGTACAAAGAGAAATATAGGCTTCTCAACATATAATTCTTGTTAAATACAACTCTTTTTTTCTCTTAGATCGCAATAATGAACAACATCTTTTGTACTCCGATCATATAGTTCAAGATTGTGGCATAAGCATATGCACTCTAAATTATCACCAATCCAAGGGGATTCAACAAATCTCAAGAATGATCTACAACACGAGTATAGAATCTAATATCTCAAGAATAACGGTCGTAGCAATATATTTGTGATTAAGCATAATGATTACCGAATTAGGCACATCAATGTTTCTCAAAATTCCGTCAAATTTTAATCAAGTTATAATAAAACCAAATCTTGGTTTCTAACATTTAATTTCATATTCTTAGTAATCTAGAAGTCAAGTAAGGCATGAAGTAAGAAGGTCCCGTAATTCTAATAGGTGCAATTTATAGTATAATTTACCCCTGAGCATGATTAACCTTGGCACATGCATATATGCTCGTCACTTCATATATGTATCACCTCCGCATGTAGCAAATAATGTCAATTAGTAGGAAAAATTCCCTCAAAAAAGTTAGGCAAGAAATTTACCCCAAACTAGCCAAATTGATACCCTAGGAGCGCCATCCCGCTCAAATCATCCTCCGAACGGCACGAAACTAGCCAAAAGCAACTCAAAGGCATCAAATAATACCTGAGGAAACAATTCCAAATGATAAAGGTCGAATATATGATCAAAATCCCGAAGTCAACTAAAAAGTCAAACCCGAGCCCGCACCTTGGAACCCGCCGAAACTCATAAAATCCAACAACGCATTCAATTACGAGTCCAACCATACTAGTTTCACTCAAATCCGACTCCGGATCGATGTTCAAAACTCAAAAAATTACTTTATGAAATTTTAGGTAAAAACCCCCAAATTTTTCTTTAAAATCATAATCTAATTTCAAAAACAAAGACAGAATCACGGAATATAATAATACACTTACCCCAATCCATGTGACTAAAATCGCCTAAAAAATCATCCAAATCCGAGCTCCACAACTCAAAATGTGATAAAATAACTCAAAGGTCCGAAATAGAGCACTTATGTGCTCTGTCCAGTGGTCCTCTGCGCGATTACGGTTGTACCCACGCAATCAAGATGCACAGAATGAGCTCAGCAAAAAAAAAATACACTTCGCATTCGCGTCATTACCCTCGGGAACGCGATGAACACAAGCCCAACACTACGCGAACGCATTTACAGTCATGCAAACCCGAAGAAGGAAGTCCCCAGCTCCCAGCTGCTCTGCGATCACGAAACTCCACATGCGAACGCGATGTACCAAACCCTCAACCTTCCACGAACGCTCTTTGCCTCTCGCGAACATGGTGAAGAATCAACCAACAGCTCCCAATACTCTATGCGATCGCGTGTATTCCTCCGCAATGGCGAAGAATGCCTGAAACACTAGAACCAGCAGAGAATCAGCTATGCCAAACATGAGGAAAAGGGTCTAAAACCAACCCGAAACTCACCTGAGCCCCTCGGGACCCCGTCCGAACATGCCAACATGTCCCAAATCATAACACGGACCTACTCGAGACCTAAAATCACGCATAACAACATCAAAACCACGAATCGCACCTCGAATCGAACTTGATGAACTTTTGAACTTTCAACTTCCAAATCTCATGCCGAACGATATCAAATCAACTTGGAATAATCTCAAATTTTGCACACAAGTTCTAGATGACATAAAGAAGCTACTCCAACTCCTAAAATCAGAATCCAAACCTGATATCATCAAAGTCAACTTCAGGTCAAACTTATGAATATTCCAAAACTCCAAATTGCTAACTTTTGCCAATTAACGCCAAAACCTTCAAGAAACTTACAAATGCAAATTCGGACATACGCCCGAGTCCAAAATCACTCTTCGGCCCTAACGGAACCATCAAAACTCCAATTCGAGGTCAAATGCTAAAAAGTCAAACTTGGTCAACTCTTCCAACTTAAAGCTTCAATCATGAAGTTCATTCTTCCAAATCGATTCCGAATAACCTTAAAACCAAAACTGACGATTCACACAAATCATAATACATCATGCGGAGATACTTTCCCTCAAACTACCGAGCGAAGTGCAAATGCTCAAAACGACCGGTCGGGTCGTTACATCTTTCATCATTAATATACTTCAAGGTAAGTTATTTTGGTACAAGGATTATTATATAACATCATTTAGTGATAACACTAACATATTATGGATCAAATCCATAGGAAATTGGTTGAATCTTCAATAACACCAAAAGAGAAAAAGTGAGATTCTTCCACCAAGAGGTAATCCCTTCACTTGAGCTTTATATATATGACATATTGGAGTATGGGTAGCATATTTATGAGTTTTATTTGAATTTGTGACGGGATATTGTATGAACCTTAAAGTTGGGTCTTGAGAATGTCATTTTGGGTAAAGAGAAGATGTATAGTGATGAATTGATTTAAATGGAATTGTTTTGAGTTTCTAATGATTTCAATATACTTTTTCTTTTTTGGAAAATAATGATTTCAATATACTTGATAAGTTAACTGATGAAATCGAGAATCACCATTTGGATAAGATACAATACTAGTTCTTGAAAATGGTGTTCTTGAACCTATATTGTTGAAGAAGTAATTGAATAGTAACTTGATGATGTTGGGTAATTAATGTAGTATCATTAATTACTCCAAATTAGTATTAAATGATCATAATGGAATTGAATATTCCAATGGGTGAACCTATTGGATAATTTGGGATGGTTGAAGGCTTGTTGCCGAGTTGTGAATCCTATATGGATATTTATGAATCTTATTGTGTTTGTTTTGATTTAGTTGGGATATCTAATGGTAGATATTTAATTGTTGGTAATATTTGGGAATTTTAATCAATTTGAGCGGTGTACTATTATATGTGGAGACAAGCGGGAAAGATGTCACTATGTATTTCTAAATTATTGCTTATGAAGTGTTATGTAATTTTATAAAAATCTTATTTTCAAAACTTGTCGACAAAATGACACTTAAGGAAATTCTTATAATTTTTATTAAAATAATAAAAGGTATATGTTGATAAGAGTATAAAATGCTTGAGTGCTAAAGATATGTTTTCATGAAAAAGTTTGTCTCTTGAAATTTCAACAAAGGAAGCACTTGTTGTATCTTTAGATTGATGTTAATTGCTAAAGACTTTAACATGAAAAAGGTTATTCATTTAATTTTATTCAAATTGTTTGGATTGGTTATGAAAATCATGATTTGATAAAAATAGATCCATTGAGGCAATTACGCTATGAATCTATTTTTGATATGTCAAATATTTTGGGAGTTACTAGTGGAGACCATCGAGATTGGTTCGTATGTTGAATTCGTTACCATGAAACTATACGTGTTGGTGTAAGGATGCATTCCAAGGTTAAGCCCGAGGTTTGTGGGATAAAGTCCCCCATTGAGAGGGCAAATGATCATTACTTAAAGTAATAAGGTTAGTCAGCTCGTACAACACTACGGTAAGCTGCCCAGACAAGTAGGGTCAAATATTTGTTGCTAGGTTGATCGCCTGGTAGTTGGTCATTATGTCGGTATCGGTGTAATATTCCCGGTGAAAGGTAAAATAGAACTTTCTTATGTTTAGGCCTAAGGAGCTGAAAATGATTTCAATGACTTGATGAGTGGTTTTATATGATTTCTATAAAAAATTTGGGTTGATAGAGACGTTCTAAAACTTTATACCATAGCTTACATTTCACTTGTCTTTTATTTAAAATGATAAAGAGCATGATTTATATAACTGTTTATCACTTTATATTAAATATTGATTGCAAAATTTTTGCAAAATTTTATCCCAGGAACTTGAGTTAGAGGGAGTCCATGACACTTATTGAGTATCACAGTAGTGCACTCAGCCATTTGGGGCCCCTCTCCAGGGTCCCACTTACTTTACATGTTTCAGGATAAAGTATGATACGCGGCTGCTAACAGGTCTAGGATGACTCTCTTTTTGAGGTATGTGGTAAGGCACTACTCCTATTTTGTGGTAGCTACCATGTAATTTTCTTAATTTATGTTAATCGGGCATTAGCCTAAGTTTTTAATTATATTCTTTAGTATAGACGCTCCATCGATAGTTGTAAAAAGTTGTAGTAATGAGATTGTACACGACATACATGAAAAAATATTTATTTTACTTAGTCTCGTTGTTTTATATATATATAAATTGATACAAAGAGCTTCCGCAGTTAAATTGATTTTCAGGCATATGGTTTGGGTGCATCATATTCGCTCAAGTCGAATAGTGTGTAGGGTGTCGGTCACGTTTAGGTTGTGACATAAATGCTTATACGATTCTTATAAACTTCGGGTATTGTGTTTGAATTCAACATTTCATTAGGTCTTCACTAAAGGATTTCTCGATAAGTTAACGATTATCTTACACCCTTTTTTCCCAAGGGAAGAGAGATAGAAAAGAAACCTCTCAATGGGAAGGCCACTAAAGCTGTAACGACTCGAACGGTCGTTTTGAACTCTAGCATGTCGTTTGGTGGTTTGAAGCCTTGAATAGCTTCACTTCATGTATTATGGCTTGTGCGTGTGGTCGGTTTCAAATTTTGGGAAGTTCGGACTTGATTTGAAAAGAAAATTCTCAATCCGGAAGCTTTAAGTTTAAAGAGTTTAACAAGGTTTTACTTTTTGAAAGAGTTTAACAAGGTTTTACTTTTGAGTAAAAGAACTAGGAATCGGGATTTTCCCAATAGGTTCGTATAACGATTTTGGACTTGGGCGTATGTTCGGGTTAAGTATCGGATGGTCCGAGAGCATTTCGGCGCTTATTATGGAAAGCTAGCATTTTGAAGGTTTTAGAATTTATTAAGTTCGGGTCGAAGTGGAATTTTTTTTTATTGATGTCCGTTTGGGATTCCGAGCCTTGGAATAGGTCAGTATTATGATTTGTTACTTGTACGCAAAATTTAGCGTCATTCTGAAATGTTTTAAGTGTGATTCGGACGCGTTCGATGAAGGATGAAGGTTTAAAAGTTAAGAGAGTTTAAGAAATTGAGTTTGATCTTTATTCTTGGTTTCGATGTTGTAATTCATGTTCCGAGCCTTTGAACAAGTTTATATAGGATATATAAACTTGTTAGAATGATTGGACGGGGTTCCTCGGACCTCGGGTGAGTTATGGGTGGTTTCGAACAACTTTTAGACCATTTTGAACCGCTGTTATCTGACTCCATGTGTGCTCTTCACGATCGCGAAGAGCAAAATGCATTCCAGGCCTTTGGGATCGCAATCGCGTAGGGAAGGTCACAATCGTGCAGAAGGATTAACTGTTGTCAGTAGCTCACTTCGGGAGTTTATATCTTGCAATTTATAAGGAATTTGGGGATGATTCAAAAATAAAAGTTGTAGCTCTTTGAATATAGTTTTCAAAAAATTAAACCGTTTGTCATTTGAAATTTTTTTTCAAAAAATTATGACCATTATACTGAAGGGTATCTGTGAAGAAGAAAACATAATTTGTACATCGTGATCGCGGGATTTTGGCCGCGATCGCGATGAAGAAAACGTACTGGAACTTTTGTTAACTGCGATCGCGTGGGTAATGACCGCGATCGCGAAAAAGGAGGTCGGGCAGGTGTATTAAACATCTAATTTCGCGATTTTGAGCTCATTTCTTCACTTTTAAGTTCTTGGAGCTCATGTGGGGTGATTTGGGGTGATTCTTGAAAATCATTTCCGCCATATATCATAAGGTAAGTTATTCCTACTTTTTTCGAGTTAAATACATGGGTTATATATGGATTTTAACATGGAATTTGATAGAAATTGTGAAATTTTTGGAAGAAAACTTTAAAATGGTATTTTCGAATTTTGACCACGAAATTGGACATGGAATTAGGAATAAATTATATATTTGAGTTCGTGGTGTTATGGGTAATGTTTATCTTCAAAAAAATTTGGAATCCGGGCGCATAGGTCAGGGGTTGACTTTGTTGACTTTTCATGCGGAGTTGGGAATTGTTCTCAATTGTTAAATTATGAGTATTGGAGTACATTTTTATTGGTTTGCACGTTGTTTGACTAGTTTCGGATCGTTAGGCATTGATTTGGGGTGTTAGAGAGGCGTTATAGCCGGTTATGGAACTTCGGAGCAAGGTAAGTCTCCTGTCTAACCTTGTGAGGGAGAATTTACCCCATAGGTGTTATATTTTCTATGTGCTACATATT
>MCJB01048536.1:38983-50000 GCA_002018475.1 Nicotiana obtusifolia
GGGGGGGGGGGGGGAAGGCTACGCACGTATAAGGTGACGAATATCCGTATGCTAGAATTCATGATATTTGAGGTATTCTTACACTCACGCAATGCTTTAATTATAATATTTGAGGTATTCTTGCATGTTTAATTGCTTAATATATATTTTGTCTGGGCTTGCATAAAGTATCAGACTTACGATTCGTGATGTTTGGAGAGCTAATTGATTAGAAGTAGAGATTTCACTTCCTACTACGGATTCTCTCCCGTATTGTATGTATTTGTCCGGAGGTTTTTTTGAATTTCACAACTCACACGTATATTCGTGAGTGGGGCCAGTGATCCGTCAAGTCTTCACTATTCATATGGGATCGGCATGATCGCCTCAGCAGTATCATTATGGGATCGGGTCATTCGCCTCGACAATATTATGAGATGCATCTATGGTTCGTGCCGGTCAACCCTCGGCAGTGTACACGATTAGGGATCGGGCTGAACGCCTCAGCAGTACTATTATGGGATCGGATCGTGCGCCACAGCAGGAATTCGTGCCTTTACTCTTATGGGATCGAGCCGCTCGCCTCGATAACATCGTACAAAATACTTGATAAGGAATCCGCGTACTCATGAGTTTTCCTAACTTGAGATGTGACCGTTGATTTGGTGATGACCCTCACGTATTCCATTTGAGGAGGTATCCGGTAATTGAGGACGTTGTGTTCATTGTTCAGTCGTAGACCGTATTATTTGCCTATAGTTGTTCTCACTGTATACTTACCCTGTTTCATACTTGTCTACTTTACTATATTTGATTTATTGGACCACTAGTAAGTGTCAATGTCGACCCCTCGTCACTACTTCTTCGGAGTTAGGCTAGACACTTACTGGATACGCGTTGATTTACGTACTCATGCTACACTTATGCACTTATTGTGCAGGTACATCTCTGATGTTCATTTGGGTGCAAGGGCACAACTATTTAGGGGACTTTAAGGTGAGCTGCATCCCATGATACGATCTGCAGCACGCGGAGTCTCCATCATGTTCATTTATATTATCCTATCTATTTTACATTCCAGACAGATGTTGTATTATTACTGTACTTCCTAGTAGATGCTCATGTACTTGTGACACCGGATTTTAGGATACTCTAATAGATGTTAATGGTTTTGCATTAATATTATCACCTTTTATTTTATATCTTACTAATGTTGCATGTATGCATGATTTTTAATGCATTTGATTCTTTATTTAATAGAACTTATGATTTCAAAAGCTATAAGATGAATAGTTACTTAGATGGTTCACCGTTGGCTTGCCTAACGGCGTTGTTGGACGCTATCACGGCTTATAGCGGATTTTGAATTGTGACAAAAGCAATTGCTTTAGGCCCCAAAGTTGAAGGGCCCAAAATTGTTTATTTTTGTACGTTTTATATATTATAAATTTATTAATAAAGAGATTAAAATTTATTTAGATAAATAATTAAATTTTATAAGAAACGTCAATATATAAAAATTAATAACTTGATGACAACCAGATAATTAAAACAATGAAGTATCTTTTGGAGAAGAGATCGGTTAACGCTACTTTTTCACTTCAAAATAAACTTGAATTATTCCAAATGTATGAAATTATTTTGATATCTATTTAGTGGTACAAAATTAAGATTATTACAATACAAAAATCTATAAAAATACTATCTTAACTGTCAATGTATATTTCTTATAAAATATAATATAAGCCTTAGTGAAGTTGAGTTACCAAGTATTTCTAAAGGTGGGAGCTAGCAGATAACTGAGAGAATAATCAAGACACGTATAAATGGATCTGTATGCAATCGTTACAAAACAAATAAATAATTAAAATTAAGGCCTCTTATTAAAGTTTGGCTTTAGGCCATAATTTTCACTGAACCGCCTATGAAAGAAGCTGAATTCTAGAGCAAATGATTGGAGGAAGCATGATAAGATGGGGAGAGGATCTCCACTTGTCAGTTTGGATCCATCACTTTAGTTTTTTGGTAGTGGAGGATCATGTTAAGGGAGAATAAAATTTTGTAGGCGTGCTTATTTGCAAGCATATTACAACTGGTACAGATTTTGTAAGGCACTACAATATATATATAATGATACCAAATATCATTTTTTCTTCCACTTGCAACAACTACCCTTAGCTGGAATAGTTTTGCATGCCTTCTTTCACTATGGGTGTGTTTGGCATGGAGAAACATATTTTTGGTTATTTATTTTCTAGTGTAAGTAAATATAAATAATTATTTCAATAAATTTTATATGTAATCTAGACAAATATTATGGGATGGGATTAGAGGTGGAGTAGGGTGTTGGGCGGCGTCGATGGTGTCAGGAGGGGCTGGGGAGTAGAATACCACTTATGAAACATGATTCTCTACTCCCACGGGGAAAGTCATTTTCCTTATTTCTCTAAGGAACTTATTTTCCTAGAGAAATATTTCCCCTGACCATGAGGCCTCAATTCTTGATTGGAGAGACACCAAAGGCCTCTTCCCTCCCTTGGATAGATAAAAGCGTGGGTAGAGCTTTTGATTTTTTCATGTTATCAAAAAGTTGAATATAAAATAGTTTTTTATGTCATCAACTATTTGAACAATGAAATCTATGGCGAGTGCGCATGTTATGATGCCTTTATTGTTTACGTAACTGCACTTCCACTTGACACCTATCTTAGTGATGAACAACTCGTCTCATCGTGACCTTCTCTTGAATTTTCAAAAAAACCTTCTGTCACTCCACATCCACAAGGGCAAAGAACTCATGGTTGTCTCGGATGTGCCACTGAAAGCTCTAGGAAAGTCAGATAAGAAACACAGAAAAATTATAAAATATTTTCTGAAAAAAATTTCTCCATACCAAACACACCCTATATTCTCTTTTCTTTCTTCTCTTTCATCTATCATTATATAATTAAATACTAACTCCTAAAGTATTATTATGATCATCTCCTATCATCTTAGTTTCGTTTTAGGTATGATGTCTTGTTTTGATTTAGCAATTATAACATGATTTACATACATCTCGTGGGAAGGGAATAAGAATGCGGTCAATCCCTAAGTCAAGAAAGGTTTGGTATGCAGACACACACATATTTAATATTGGACATGGATATATTATGATTGACCTATGCTATATGTACTATGTATGATGCGACGTGAAAGATATTTATATAGTTAAGTCATTTATATGATAATTATCAGTAATTTTTTTATGACAAATATAAATTCGTAATGTGATAAAAAAGATATCCAACCTTATTATATAGATTAAATTACGTTGATTGGGTTACAAGAATTTTCATTCGCAGATTTATAACTTTAAATCCTGTATTTTAATCTGCTAGGTCTGGTAATTTGTAAAGAATTTTTCACTCGTTGAGGAGAAATTGTTGACAAAAATTAGATAAACTTAGAAAATTGATACAGTAAAACATGATGCATCTTTCTCTTTGAAATATATAGGTGTTTTCATGTACAGATCTATTTAAGAGACAAATAAGTATACTTGCATGACAATGGCTTCTTAGTAAAAAAAACACTTCAACAATAATGCCGATCGTTGTCTCTTATTATGGAAGGGGAATCTTGAAGTAACGGTAAAATTATTTTCGTGACCTACAGGTCACAGGTTCGAACAATGAAAGCAGTCATTAATACTTGCATAACTTTTTTCGAACTTTACGTGAATACAAAATACTTTATGCAACGAGTTATAAAATATGTTATTTCTTGTATTTTTTTTTTTTAAATTACATATCTTGATGTTGCTTATCTCTCTGAAACTTGCAGTGGGAATTTATGTATTCAATAAAAGCAATGATATCTAAACATGATGGCTCACGCGTGGTTTTGTGGGTTCTGCTGTGTTTCTAACTTAAACCTAATAATTTATTATGTTTCTTACATGTAATTCTTCTCCACATTACCCACTTTGACAGATGCCTAAGTAGAATTTAAGTTGTATTGGCATAACTTATAAGATTTTTAGTATTGAAAATATTATATATTTAATAGTTTCATATATGTTATTTATTGTGATTTTAATAGATTTTTATATATAAATATATACTCAATATCGAGGTATTGAGTTCAGATGATCACTCGGTACACCGACACTGTATTCACCCCTGCACTTGGCCCCCTCCACCTCCACCCTCCTTTTTTTTGGGGTTTTACTTCCTTTGCTCACCCATGACTCACAAAACAAATAATAACAACTACGCCTCAATTTCAAATAGAGTAAATATCAGTTTCATAAATTCTCACGAGCCAATTCACTATTTAAGTTCAATCTCATGTTTCTTACATTCATCTCACAAAAAAAACTTAAGTAACATTTCGATGTTAATATCAAATTAAACTACACTAAATTACCATGCTACAACGTTAGATTTTAGTCAGAAGTTATATATTTATTGATTTGGTGTAATGCGTTTGAAGGTAAAATGAAAATCATGGGAAACATCATAGAGGATCTGCACTTTTGGTAAATCTTATCTACTATTCTTATACCAATGATGTCTTATCGTGCGATCATTTAGAGAATTCGTTATTTTGGTAAATGCTATATGACAGTATTGCTCCATTCTTTCCACTTTGGTCTATAATTCAACTTGATAAACCTTTCAAATTTCGGTGTTTTTGAATCGATAAATCAAATTGGCATTTTAATTTTAGAATAATATTAATCATATAAGAGCACAAAAATTATGGAATGTGCGAATAAAGTCTCACATTGATAGCTGAAAAAATTATGAGCTTATATGAAGGTATAGGAATCTCTTAATAGAGTGAGGCCTTTCGGGGAATTCCGTGTGGGCTGGTCCAAAGCGGACAATATTACACCATGTTAAGAGTATCTTTGGGTTGGTTAGCCCAACAACTGATATTAGAACCCAGGTTCGGTGGGACGAGTATGGAGATGACAAATAAATACTCCGACAATATGGGCGGCACACAGCAAATTTCGAAAATTGACCCCGTGAATTATGGTAATGGGCCACATGGAATTTAGTTTGAAGGAGCGACCCGTAAATCGTGATGATAGACCACGTAGAACTTAGTTCGAGGAAGAGATTGTTGAGCATGCGAACAAAGAACCACATTGGTAGCTAAAAAGAATGGGAGCCTACGTATAAAGTGTAGAAATCTTTTAATGGTGTGCAGCCTTTTAAGAAAAATCATACGTGCTTGGCTCAAAATGGACACTATTACACCATTTTAAGAGTATCTTTAAGTTGGTTGAGCCCAAAAAAATTAAATCATAACTAGGTTTTTGAATGGAAGTTGCATAAAAGACATTAT
This sequence comes from Nicotiana obtusifolia, assembly GCA_002018475.1. NCBI lineage: Eukaryota > Viridiplantae > Streptophyta > Magnoliopsida > Solanales > Solanaceae > Nicotiana > Nicotiana obtusifolia. Next base: position 44,303 of record MCJB01048536.1, read on the forward strand.
GATTATCTCAAAGCTAGAATTAAGCGCTTAAACATCTATCGACATTGCTAGTTAATTAATCTTATTAACTCCTTTATGTCATGGCATTAGCAAAGATAACATTGATAACATAAGAAAGAATGAGATTGTCATCATCAAAGTAGGGGAAGTACAATTTCTCCACTGTTTTTCATGACATGCTAATGCAAATTAATTTTTTTTTTTTAAAGAAAAATAAGCCTTCAAATCCTTAGAAAAGTTAACTTAATTATGTGAAGCTTATTGAAGTGTTGATGTATGTGATAGAAATAGGCATATAAACGCAACGGAAGCAATCACCCAAGACCAAATAATCTTACATGTAAACTAGATAAATATAATCAATTACGAGATAGTAACACTAACCTTTTGAAGTTACTGCACAAATCTTCAATAATGTTCGCGTTATCCAGGTCTACGGTCTTCTGCTGTGTATCCTGAATCTCTACGAACGTGATACTTGAGTGGCAAGTATTTTGACTCAAGAATAATAGTCCTTTTTGTGTCTAAATTTAGGCCAACAAGAGAATAACCCTTTAGGGTTCTTTCTTTCTTTTTATGTCCACGTTTTTTAGGTAATCTAAGACCAAAATCGTTTAGTATTCTTATTCCTACCAAAAACGTGTAGCCAAGAGTCTACTACCCACCAAAAATGTGTAGCAGTCTCCTAACCCGCCAAGGATACTATTTTCTTATTTAATTTCCTTATTCTAGAATATTCAGGCACAGCAGGGACCACAGATTTAATAACGAGGCTTCCTATTGTGGTATTAATTCGGAATATGAATGAATTAATCCTACCACAATAAATTACAATTTATTCCACTAGAAAACTGTAATTGCACTCCTCTGTTTAATTTCGAAATCATTCATTAAAATTTATTTAACTCCCCGTGTTAAGATTACAAATACCAATCAGATAAATTAAATTACTGACAATATAATTCATCGACTAATTTAATCTTTTATACTTCCGCTTAACTTATTTCATATGACGGATACAAAATCCACCTGCAGGGTTTTCATATGAAAACTTTCAAGCATCCATAAAGGGGTATCATCAATCTCAATGGTCAAGACACGGATTCTATCAACTAATTATTATTTCACAAATGCACTTTGCCATTATTCAATTTACCAGGAATACATTAACTCGCAGTTGAGTCGTACCTTTTAATAAATCAAAATAATGAACGAAGCACATTGATCATAACAATTATATCAAGATTAAGAGTATAAGAACATTCAATGAGCTAGAGAGGTAGTTTTATATATTCAGTACAAAAACACTTATCTCTACTTGGTCCGTTCAATACACAAAAATGTACTAGCATAAGAAGTTGGAACTGAACCATTCCATAATCAAGATAGATTATAATTTAATCTTATGCTACAATCATCAAGATACTCTGCCCAGTTTCATCTTTGATTGTGCACATTAACTTTATAACTTATAAGAACCGACAATTTAATCTTCCGCGCATGAGCTAAAGCTCCATACACTAAATCGTCTACTATATAAGTAAAGGGCACACATATGAACAAATGATCTATTTAAATTAAGACTTCATTGAATTGAATAAATAAATAAATAATTATTTCAATAAATAAAACATAATACTATAATCATACCACATGGTTAATAGTATATCCTAACAGTATGATTTATGATTAATTAACTTACCAAATGAGTGAGATGATGATGAAAGTATCATTTGAAATAAATAACAAAAAAAGGAAAGCACTATATGTTTGATTGATTAAAAAAAAAAAGGTAAATGTTAAAGTATGAAGTGAAATAGAAGTAGATAATAATTAGTATTAAATTGAAAAGTGGCTGATGTATAAGTAGAACCACTATAGTTATTTACCAAGTTCTCACTTCCACACAAATTTAATATAGGTTTCTTAACTTTTTTCAATTTTTAATATTTTAAAATAACTCGCGACTCCAAAATGTTAAAAGTTAAGTAATTAACAATACACCTCTCATTTTTTTTAAAATAAATAAAGCCTAATTAGGTGGCAATTAATTAAAGATGTTGGAGGGTTGCTTTATGTGAAAAAGAGAGTATTAATTAGGGGTCAACAACCAATTAAGGTTGTCAAAGTGGCAATAATTTGGACAAATTAGCTAAGGTTGAAAAGTTAATTAGCACAAAGACCAAAAAGGAAAAACAATAGTGATATATTGCATATACTACTTCACTAAAATGGATAGTTTGAGTTGGTGCCTGCGGTTTGGGGTAAGACCGGGGCGAGCCTAGCATATGTTATAAGTTCAGTTAAATTCAATAATTTTGATTCGAGATTTATATTTATATTAAAAAACTATAAAATAAATATAAATAATTTTAAATTCAATAAATTATTTAAAACTTGGATCAATTATAATTAAATCTTGAATTTGCCTTAGAGAGTGGAGGAGGAATCATATAATTGAGTAGATAATGATGAATGAGTGTTTTGAGTAGTCTAATGTAGGGACAGCCCGCATTCCACTTATAAACCCATCATTTACAATTGTATTTGCATGTGTGCACATCATCCTTATTTCTTAGTGACCCNAAAAAAAGGTTCTTGATTTAAGAACAATAGCAACAAAATATTTCTTTTATTCTAAGAGGTCATTGGATTTCTACCATCCATGGTAATAGACAGTAATAAATAAATTTACGGTCAATATTTTATAAATATTTGTAAATTTTTTAATATATGCATACTATTTAGATAAAAATTATTAAATTCACATGAACACATAACTAGTTAGTCCTGACCCTAATTTTGACTAGCTCATCATGTTAGTTCCATAGCCACTATGACAAGTTCATTGGAAGAATAGGTTTTGATCGATAAATTTGAACTTACACTAGTTTTTTCTATTATAAAAATAATGCTTTCCCAATTATTACTCAAATCAAAAGCGCTTATATTAAATACAAAAGATGGATGGACAGAACCACATTCCATCGAAGCAGACGTAAAAATAGCTGCCTTAGCTAGAGCATAAGTAGTTCAAGATCGAAGGGAATAAATGACACGAAGATGTGGAGAAATTAATGATACTTAAGATTGATAGATAATAGGCATATAAATGCAACGGAAGCAAACACCCAAGATCATATTCTCATATGTAAACTAGATAAATATAATCACTAACGAGATAGAAACACTAACCTCTTGAAGTTACTGCACAAATCTTCAATGATATACACACTATCCAGGTCTGCAGTCTTCTACTGTGTATCCTGAATCTCAACCGAACGTGATACTTGAGTGGCAAGTATTTTGTTCAAGAAAAATAGTATCTTTTTGGTGTTTTTCGGCCAAAAAAACATAAGCTAAGCTTGGTTGCTTTTTCTTCTTCTTTTCACGTTTTTTTTTTCCGTTTCTTCTTTTTCCTTAGGTTAATGCAATACCAAAATTGTTTTGCACGTTTTCTTAGGTTAATCCAAGACCAAAATTATTTTGGAGTCTTATTCCTCCTAAAACCGTGTAGCCAAAAACGTGTAGGAGTCTACTACGTACCAAAAATGTGTAGCAGTCTCCTAACCCACCAAGGATACTATTTCTTATTTAATTTCCCTGTTATAGAATATTCAGGCACAGTAGGGACCACAGATTTAATAACGAGGCTTCCTATTGTGGTATTAATTCGGAATATAAATGAATTAATCCTACCACAATAAATTATAATTTATTCCACTAGAAAACTGTAATTGAACTCCTCTGTTTAATTTCGAAATCATTCATTAAAACTTATTTAACTCCCCGTGTTAAGATTACAAATACCAATCAGATAAATTAAATTACTGACAATTTAATTCATCGACTAATTTAATCCTTTATACTTCCGCTTAACTTATTTCATGTGACGGATACAAAATCCACCTGTAGGGTTTTCACATGAAAACTTTCAAGCATCCATAAAGGGGTATCATCAATCTCAATGGTCAAGACACGGATTCTATCAACTAATTATTATTTCACAAATGCACTTTGCCATTATTCAATTTACCAGGAATACATTAACTCGCAGTTGAGTCGTACCTTTTAATAAATCAAAATAATGAACGAAGCACATTGATCATAATAATTATATCAAGATTAAGAGTATAAGAACATTCAATCAGCTAGAGAGATAGTTTTATATATTCAGTACAAAAACACTTATCTCTACTTGGTCCGTTCAATACACAAAAATGTACTAGTATAAGAAGTCGGAACTAAACCATTCCCATAATCAAGATAGATTATAATTTAATCTTATGCTACAATCATCAAGATGCTTTGCCCAGTTTCATCTTTGATTGTGAACATTAACTTTATAACTTATAAGAACCGACAATTTAATCTTCCGCGCATGAGCTAAAGCTCCATACACTAAATCATCTACTATATAAGTAAAGGGCACACATATGAACAAATGATCTATTTGAATTAAGACTTCATTGAATTGAATAAATAAATAAATAATTGTTCCAATAAATAAAAGATAATACTATAATCAAACCACATGGTTAATAGTATATCCTAACAATCTCCCACTTAGACTCATAACCATGCATCTACAACTCTAATACCCATTTCTTCTACATGCTTGCCAAAAATATTCTGCGGCAAGCTTTTGGTAAACGGGTCTGCCAAATTGTCCGCTGATGCAATCTTCAAAACTTTTACCCCTCCCCTCTGAACAATGTCACGAATTAAATGATATTTACGCTCAATATGTTTACTCTTTTTATGGCTTCGTGGTTCCTTCGAGTTTGCAACCGCACCACTATTATCACAATAAAGTATAATTGGTGTTTGTACTGAAGGGACAACACCAAGCTCTTTCAGGAAGTTCCCGAGCCAAACAGCCTCCTTGGCAGCCTCAGAGGCAGCCACATATTCGGCTTCCATGGTGGAATCAGCAACACATGATTGCTTAATACTCGTCCAAGATATGGCTCCTCCTCCTAAGGTAACCACATTTCCTGAGGTAGATTTTCTAGAATCTTTATCTGACTGGAAATCTGAGTCTGTATACCCAATGGGTACAAGATCGCTTGAGTGAAAAACCAGCATATAATCCCTAGTCCTTTTCAGGTACTTGATTATATGCTTAACGGCAGTCCAATGTTCTCTCCCAGGATTAGACTGAAAACTGCTAACTATGCCAACAGCAAAGCAAATGTCAGGTCTAGTACATAGCATTGCATACATAAGGCTCCCTACAGCATAAGCATAAGGGACCGCCTTCATCTTCTCTATCTCATCAGCCGTTTTAGGAGACTGATCCTTGGACAGAGAGATTCCATGCCTAAAAGGAAGGAATCCTTTTTTCGAATCTTGCATGCTAAATCTGGCGAGGATAGTATCAATATAAAGCGCTTGAGACAAGCCTAATATCCTTTGCTTGCGATCTCGTGTGAGCTTGATCCCAAGGATATGAGCTGCTTCTCCCAAGTCCTTCATATCAAAATGTGAGGAAAACCACTCCTTGACTGAAATCAACATGCCCACATTATTTTCTATGAGCAAGATATCGTCTACATACAGTACCAAAAACGCTACTTTTTCTGCATCCCATTTTTTATAGACACAAGACTCGTTTTCACATTGATCAAAACCGAAAGTCTTAATCGACTTGTCAAAACAAGTGTTCCATGCCCTAGATGCCTGCTTCAATCCATAA
>MCJB01048537.1:0-30354 GCA_002018475.1 Nicotiana obtusifolia
CAGCTGCCTCGACAGCTGCTGTTTGACGGTCATCCTCAGAATCCCGACTGATGTTTGCAATGTCATTTTCCGCCTGCCGCATCCTGCGGTCCAGGTCGTCCAACCTTTCCTCTAGGCTGGCTTTTAAGTCAGGCACGGTACCTACGATGGGCCGTAGTCCGTCAAGAGCCTGTTCGAGGACGGTGATCCGTTCCCCTTGAGTCACCATGGTCAGAAATGGTGAAATGGCAACACGTTCCCTTGTCCAATGCGTCGAGCCTAGGCTTTGATACCAACTGTTACGCGACGCCTTCCTGAGATGCTTTGGAAGGGTAGCGTAAGGCTAGGCAATCGATGTCAATACGATTGCCGTCCGCCAACTGAGGTCCCCTCCGCACGCTAGACTAGATTGTCAGTGCCGTGCGGGAAAACCAATTTCGTAGGCAACAAGAGAATTGAGAGCAGCGGAAGCTTTGGTTGAATTTTTGATGATTGTATTGAAAATGCTGAAAGCTATTACAAAGCTAATGCGGTGTCGAGGGGGCGAGACACCAGTACAGAGAATTGAATGCTTGCTGAAAATGTTTGAATGCTGATATCCCCCTAATAATGCTTAAAATAAATAAACCAAAATTACAAGAGTAGACCTAAATGAGCTCGAGGAGCACAATGAATATAAAACAAGTAAACCTATTCTATATTTACAATGAAAGGAACTTAGTCTTCTATGATGTAGAATAACTAAGTCCAATAGCAGCAACTTTGTCTTGAGGATCAGGGTCTGCGCGCGCGGCACTATTGATGATGGCCCGCGGCGGGGCGCTGGCACTTGTGCTTGGATCATGATGGATGCGCGCGGGCTTGGCTGTGCGTGCGGCATCGCTTGTCTGTGCGGCATTGTCTGCGCGCGCAGCATTGTTGACACTCGCAAGCCGCTGGGCGCCGGCAAGGAGAGTTGGTGGGGCGACAGAGGCACTTGCGCGCTTGTCACTTGGCACGGCCAAGACCACGGGGCCGATCGTGGCGCTAGGATTTGAGAGGCTTGCTAGGACGCCACGGGGCGCGTCCAAGGGGTCATGGGGCGAGGCTGGAAAGCCGCCCATGACATTAAGCGTGATGATGTTCAATGGGTTCTCTATATATATTTTTTGTTTTCAATTCTGTCCTTGACTAAGGATAAAGCTCATGAGTTGGGGAAGAAGTTAGTGACTATGGGAGCCTAAAAGAGTAGCGGGAACGCGAGTAGTATGTGGACCACGACAACGAACTGTATTAGGGAAACTACTAAAGAGGTGTTAGAGGTCATGAATGGATATGCGGGAGGCCACGAAGGGGACTGGTGGTGGAATAAAGAAGTTCAAGAAAAAGTGAAAGCCAAGGAAGCAGCATATCTGAATCTAGTGGAGAGCGCAGTTAAGGAGGACGAATAGAGAGTGCTATAAGAAGGCTAAGAAAGAGGCAAAATTTGTGGTCACGACGGCTAAGACAACATCATTTGGGCGTCTATATGAGGAGTTAGGGGGTAAAGGCGGTGACAAAAAACTGTACATGTTAGCTAAGGTTAGAGAGAGGAAGGCCCAAGACTAGGATCAAGTGAGGTGCATTAAAGAAGAGGAAGGCAAGGTATTGGTGGATGAGACATGTATTAGGCTTAGGTGGCAGACATATTTCCATAAATTTTTGAACAAAGATGGGGACAGGAACATCGTGCTTGGTGAGTTGGAGAACACAGAGAGCTCAATGTGATATTGATTTTTGTAGGCGCTTTAAGGTTGAGGGGGTAATGCAGAAGATGAGCAGGGGTAAAGCGACGGGACCGGACAAGATTCCAGTGGAATTTCGGAAGGACTCAGGCCGGGCAGGCTTGGAGTGGCTTAGGAAATTATTTAATGCCATTTTAAGGACGCAGAATATGCCCGCTGAATGGAGGTGGAGCTTGATGGTCCCGGTGTACAAGAATAAAGGTGATGTGCATAATTGTAATAACTATATGAGTATCAAGCTGCTGAGTCACACTATGAAGTTTGGGAGAGCGTGGTGGAGAGGAGGGTGAGGAGAAGTGCGTCTATTTCTGAGAACCAGTTCAAATTCATGCCGGGGCGATCAACTATAGAAGCCATTCATCTTATTAGGAGATTGTGGAGCAGTATAGGGAGAGGAAGAAAGACTTGCGTATGGTGTTTATTGACATAAAAAAGCCTACGACAAAGTTCCGAGTGAGGTTTATGAAGATGTTTGGAGGTGAGTGGTATCCCAGTAGCACACACTAAGGTGATTAGAGATATGTATGATGGTGCTAAAACTGAGGTAAGGACTGTGAAGAAAACTCGGAACACTTTCCAGTATTGATAGGGTTACATCAAGGATCTACTCTTAGCGCATTTTTATTTGCTCTGGTGATAGATGTGTTGGCATGACACATCCAAGAGGAGGTGCCATGGTGTTTGTTATTTGTAGATAATATAGTGCTGATTGACGAGACGCGTTGCGAAATTAACGCTAGGCTGCAAGTTTGGAGACAGACCCTAGAGTCTAAAAATTTCAAGTTGGGTGAGAGGACGCATGAAACAGAAGTGTACGTGAACCTTGATACACAAGTCATTCCCAAGAGAGATAGTTTCAAGTACCTTGGGTCGGTTATCCAGGGCAACTAAGAGATTGACGAGAATGTTATACATCGTATTGGAGCGAGGTGGATGAAATTGAGGCTCACATATGGTGTTTTGTGTAATAAGAATATGCCATCAAGACTTAAGGGCAAGTTCTACGGAGTGGTAGTTAGACCGACTATGTTGTATAGTGTTGAGTGTTGGCCAGTCAAGAAATTCTATGTCCAGAAGATGAGAGTAACAGAAATGAGGATATTGAGATGGATATGTGGACATACCAGGAAAGATAAGATTATGAATGAAGTTATTAGAGACAAGGTGGGTTGGCCCCTGTGGAAGACAAATTGCGGGAATCGAGGTTGAGATGGTTCGAGCACGTGATAAGGAGAGACATCGATGCTCCGGTTAGGAGGTGTGAGAGGTTGACCATGGCGGGTCTAAGGAAGGGTAGAGGTAGGCCAAAGAAGTATTGGGGAGAGGTAATTAGGCAGGACATGACATTGCTTCAACTTAACGAGGACATGACCGTCGATAGGAAGGTGTGGGGGTCGCAAATTAGGATTGAAGGTTGATAGGTAGTCGAGAGTTTCTCCTAATCTTACCAGTAGTATTAGTATTATTCTTACAGTTTCGTGTTCTTAGGTCTTTGTTATTCCATGTTGTGTCATTCTTACCAGTATTGCTAGTAGTATTCTTGTATTTCCTTTCTTAGATCCTTGTTATTATACGTAGTGTCTTTATTTTTTTCTTCTTGTTGTTGTTACTGTTGGTTGCTTCCTGTTTAACGTTCCTTAAGTTGAGGATCTATCAGAAACAACCTCTCTGTTTTCACAAGGTAGGAGTAAGGTCCGTGTACACACTATCTTCCCTATACTCGACTTATGGGATTATACTGAGTTTGTTGTTATTGTTATTGTTATTATGTACTAAATGCCTTTTCTCCAGTTTAGATGGATCTTATTGTACAAACTTGAATTTTATTGCTATAGTTTATTGATTCTTTATTAAAGAGTGCATTGTTTATCTAACCTTGCGTTTAATGCTTCTAATATCCTAATTAACAGTTAGATTTTTCAAATAAATTTAGAAAAATTTAAGAAATAAACTTTAGATCTAGACTAGGAATTGCATCTATGACCTAAACAATTGGACTTGACTGATTTATATGATTTTCCAACAGGATAAGGATATACACTAATAAACTTAAGGAAATTTTGATGGAAAGGTGATTAAACTACAGTGGCGTTTCAATAGCAAAGAGCTATGGAAATATTGCTCGTTGAAATAAATTTTCGATAGAAAGAAGGTACCCATCAGAAATTTTCTATGGACTTGTTAGATTGCGTTGGTGCAAGATGGAACTGTTGAGTTTTGGAATATTTTGACTGTTTCTAGTCAGTAAATATTTAATGAAATTTTGACGATTTTATCTATCGACATATTACTGCTTTTGTTTCAACAGGCAAACTATTTTAATAATTTAAAAAAATATTTAGACGGCCATCCACTGTAAAAGTTTTATATTCTGAAACTTCTTTCAGAACGAAGAGACAAAAATGTTCCTGTTTAAGCTCAAGAGACACAAATTTCATAAATGTTTAAGCTCAACATTTATGAAATTGTCTAGCATGTATAGAGTTGGACAGTTCGATAAATGTGATGCATTTTGTGGCACTAAAATTCGAGGTATTGTTCCAACTCTTGAGCATAGTTAAACTTCTTTAACTAATCTTGATTCATTGAAACTTCTCTTCAATAACATCCGAACTAGAAAGTGAATATTGAAATGAATATTCTTTCGATTTTTTTTTCTTGACAATGTGTAACTTGAAAATAGTTTTCATTGAATAATGATACTTATTCCTGTTTACCCTAAAAATGGGATAACAATTGAATTTGTTCGCAGTGCTAAGGATCCGTAAACTAATCGATACTTTAATAGCAATATGTTAAAATAATTGAAATATGGGAAGAGAATGATGTAACCGTCGATGATGACGAACAGAGTAAAAGAATGTGAACCTTTCTTGATAGTGTTAGTAATCGTATTTTGATAGCTAAAGAGAAGAGAGTTTTTATTGATATCTTTTCCGATCCTTACAACTATGAGCCCAAATCCCTTCTTATAGGCTACAACTATAACTGTAAACAAGGTAAATTACTGATTATAGGATAAATCCCCTAAAATCAGGGATAGAATCTCCCCAAATCACGCTGTAACGGTTGAGACGGTTGAGACAATCACCCCTGGCGAAATATCCGGTGATAGGCTAAATGTGTGGCTTGAGTCCGGTCTTCGGTCCTATGACATTTCCCAGTCGGTCGCATCCTATTCCGGTTGTGTCCCATTCCGGTTGTGTCGAATATCGGACCCATCTCTTTATCTACGAATCGGATATCCACGCCGTAACTCCTTCTAATTGGGTCAGCCCTGACCCGAACCCGTGTATAAATACTTTGCCCAATACAATTCCATGTATTGTTTTGATGAATAAGGAGTTATATTTGAGTTGTATGCTATGACAAACTTTAAAAAATTGTGTTTATTATTTATACTTAAATTAGTATGTTACATATTCTTTTAAGATTCTTACAAATCCTTTCTTATAATTTTATAAGGCTTTTTACCTTTTTGCATTATTACGTTATCATGGGGCTCGCAGACCTTGCTTTGGAACTTACCTCTCAGCTAATACTAAGTAAAACGTCTTGCCCGCATTTCAATCTTTTAAAACATTGAACAGAATTTCTCAAGAGGCGTAGGTGTAATCCAAAGAAGTTCACAAAATGTATAACCAGTAACTGATGAAAAGTGATGTTTTGAGCGTGTTTATATGTTATTTAGTGAGTGAGTTGCGAGAGTTCACGTCGTTTTTTAAGTGAAAATATATTCATTATGTGTTTTTTATTTATAAGGATAAACTTGCGCGAAAAAGGATCAAATGGGAGAAAAATTAGTAAAAAGGGAGCTGAATAAAAAAGTCCCGAACAGCAAAGCGAGGTTCACTTCGCCAGACCAGGACCGGAGCAGAAGAAACCAGGAAAGTCCCGGATAGCAAAGTGAGGGTCACTTCGCCAGACCTGGACGGGGGTTCAACTTTTTCAATCCGAATTAGGAAAAGCAATTTCGGCCCAACCCAACCCTAAACTATATAAATATAAAAGTTAGCCACTTTTTGAAGGGGGGGAAGACTTTTTAGAGGCAAGAACACGCTAGGAGCAAGGCAGAGAATTCTTCTACGAGTTTTTTACTTCCTTCTTCCTATTTCTATTTTTGGTTATGAATTCTAGTATTGTAGTTTTACATATGATTATGAATAGCTAGTTTGTTATCTATGTTTTGATGGAACCCTTTGTAGGATAAATTCTTGTGACGTTTTTACATAATTGAGCCGTTGAATTTCTCTACTTGTTCAACTACGTGTTTATTGTTGTTGATTGAATGGCCATCAATTGACTGTGCCTATTTAGTATGTATTTGCTTGGAACATGGTACATATTTAGGTAGTTGTTGAAGAACATCACTCCTAACGTATGTGAGGAATCAATACGAAAGGTTTAAAGGTGGGATTAGGAATAACGAAACCTTGGTGCGATCTTAGTGAGCGGTGAATTAGTGACAGCTAGCGTAGTTCGAAAGAATATGTCTAGTAAAGTATGGTAGTTGCTCGGAAGAGAATTACGACACTCGAAGTACTCACGATCGATAGAGAATACTTAGGCGAAATTATAGAAGACGTAGTGGGAAGGATTCTGAAAATTGGGAAAATCATAATTCTAGACCTCCTTAATCTTGTCTCCAACCCTTATCCTTGTTAATTGATAGTTTTACTGCTTTTTAGATTTATTAGTTAGTTAGTTTAGAATTAAAAAAAATCACATTCTTTATAACTTAGAAATTGTTCGAGCTTGTCATATTAAATAGTTGTAGCTAAGCCTTAGTTCTCTGTGGGATTCGACTCCGGACTTTTAGGCCGGATTATATTTACAGCGACTGCTTATCCTTTTTAGGACTAGAGTTGAGCGTGTTCAGTAACGTAACCAGATGGCATATGTTAATGAAAAAATATTAGTTTAAGTCTAGATTACCGCTAAAAAGTTATACATCGACTTGAAAATCTCATTAGTTCTTATCAATTATCAATGTCGAAAAAAGCTATAGTTCAAAACCACCGTAAGTAGTTAATAAGGAAAAACTGATTGAATTAGAAATTAAAAAAGAAAAAGAAGATTTGATGATTATCTGCCAAAGTAAGTAATCAACAAGAATTGCTCTTTCTTCTCTTTTTCTTTTCATTTTTTATTATTTTAAACCCCATTAGCAGCCTGATATAGACCAATGGGGTCAACTTTACAAGATTTTGTATTATTTTATGATAAAGACAAAGAGAATAATAAATTAGACTTAAAAAAAGAATTGGAAAAATAATGAAAGGAGAGGGAAGAAGTGAGAAAGCCTATACTAAAATTATTCCAAAGTTTCTCGTGCCAAAGAATATATTCCTGCAATTTCTTGAAGAAACTTCCCTTTCCCATGCGAAAGAAAGAATACCAACTTCTCTACGTAGACAAAGTTTGTCCCTAACAAAAGCTTTCTTATAAAATAAAAATAAAAATTCAATAGGGAATTAATATATTCGAAAATTTAAATATAAAGAATACTAACTTTTAAGACCTCAAAGTGGGAAATGAGGAAAAAGGAAAAAAAAAAGATAGTGGTAATTAAGAAAATTAGATCTTGTTTAATGTGTAACCAGATGTAATTAACATTTTTTGATAAATCAATATCTTTAATTCATAACATATAATCAATTACATGACAAAGAATTCCTTAAACTAATAAAAGGAGAAATGACATTGTATAACCACTCTCAAAATAATAGCCGAAAAATATAATTTTTTATATAGATGTATTTATGTATGTTATGTACAAGAAATATACAAATTTTATGTTTAATTTCTCAAAATTATTGGTTTCCTATGCAAGAAGAAAACTCCTAGAGCCAGAGGCGTCTATAAACAAAGAAAGGCATGGAAATAAGTTAAGGAATATCTAAATTGAAAGAAAACAGTCTAAAGCATCTAAAGAAAGGTCTCTTGACAATAGTTTCCTGTGTATATATAACCAATATATTCAATCTCTTCTGTACCAGCAACACAAGAAGAAAGCATAAACAAGAGATTACCAATTACCATATTAGCAAAAGAAAGGAAAAAACACAGAAAATGGATCCAAAAGGAGCTGCACCTGCTGTACCAACTCAAGTGTATGAAGATTTTGTGCCAACTACAGAGTTGGTTCAAGAGCAAGACTCTGACACTCTTCTCCTTAATCTCACAGGTGCAATACTTTCACTATTTAATTCCTTGCCATTGATTATATGTTTCTGTTAAGCGTCACACATTGATTGAGAAAATGAGTTATTGTCTCCTTATGTTGTCCCGAGTAATTCCCACATCATAAGTTAACTTTTGAGGTTGAATTAAACTCAATGTCCATTTCCTTAGACAGTTTTTGTTGTGGGGTATGCTTGGATTTTGCCGGATGGGAAAGGTTTTCTGACCTTAAGACATGAGAATTATAGTGTACTCTCTAATATTAGATTCTGAACAAAGAAATGAAAATTATATAACCTTTTTGTATATAATATTTCGAAAAATAAGAAATGCAGATACTTATGTTCCTTAGAACAATGTCATTATTTTCATGGGAACATAAAAAGTCAAAAATGAAGAGTTTCATGACTTTATTGACCTGACCAGGAAAAAAGAAGTTTTTCAATTTTTATAATATTTCGGGTCGTGGTCTATGTTGAATTTTTTTCTTTGATAAATTGAATGGAAAAAGGGTGCTTGTGTTGTGGTTTTCGTAGTTACAAGACTCTTTTTTGAGAAAAGGCCCGCCTTCAATATCATTTTTGGATCGACCAGGCCAGATCATGAGTGAATAGAAATAAAAATATACATAGTTGTTCCAACTGAAATACTTGGATGAAAATGTCACGTTTCAGTGTAGGTTATTTTATGGCCTTTGTCACATTCGTTTTCATGTTTGATAGTCTGTTACCAAAACATTGAACTTTTGTAGGTTTCAAGAAGGAACAAGTGAGGGTTCAACTGACCAAATCAGGAATTCTGAAGATCAGTGGACAAAGGCCAGTTGGACAGAACAAATGGCTTCGTTTTCAGAAGGACTTCCCTGTTTCAGAAAATTGTGACAAAAACAAAATCAGTGCAAAGTTTGAAAATGGCATTCTTTATGTTAAACAACCAAAACTGATAACTTCAGCAGAGAAAAAGGATAAAGAATTGCCAACCCCTGATACTCAACAGCCCAAGAAACCAGCAGATCATGCACAACAGGTTCATAAGAAGGACGAAGAACAAGTGAAAAGCCAAGAATTGCCTAAGCAGGCTAATGCTGATAATGGCGTGGCAAAAGAACCAGAAAAAGAAGAACCAAAGATCACGAGTCCTGAAACGAATGAACAAACAACAGAAGCTAAAGATCTCCCAGAGAAAACTCCTGATGAGAAAAATAAATATGTTGAAGATGGAAACAAACCAAGTTATGACAGTAAACATGAAAATGATGCAAAGATGGGAACTGGAGTTGTTTTAGCTGAGAAGCTGAAGATGCCAAGGAAAGTGATGAACATGACTCTGATTGCTCTTTTGGTTCTTGGAATTGGCCTTTACATCAGCTATATGATGAAGTCTAACAATTACCAAGCTGAACAATGAAGCTTTTCATCGATCAAAATTAGAAAGTTGGGATATTTGCATTCCTCCCAGCTGTGAGCGTGAATGAAGAACTCACTGACTACTTCCTTTTTCTCATTGCTGAATTGTATACATGAAATCTGTTTCGAATCTGAAAAATATTCATACGAATAAAACATGACTTTTACTAAGGTCTTCTGATTTATGTCTGATGTGTGCTGATTACTAAAAAGGAAAGCAAAAACCTGAATTCATGTCCTTGTAAAAGAGTCAACCCAAGATCAAGCAGAAAGACTATATTATAGGGAAATGAGATCAATAAGCAGAATATCTCTGTGTTTGGCAACTAACTATCAAGCCATGGTAGAGGTCAAAACTCAAAACTAGAATATCTAGGCGTACAGCACACTATTTTATACAATAAGAAATTGTGAGAAGTTGCTAACTCCAAGAGCATCAGGAAGTTGCTCTATAGTTGAGAAGATGAGCTGCTGAAAAAATGAGAGATATTTCCTAATAGTGGAGCAGCTGTTTAGCACATTGTCTAATTGGTGGTAACTGTTTTGTGATTCCATCTTTAAATTGATTTTCTTCCCCATGAGTTAAAGTCTCAATAAGAATGCTAGTTCTTACTCACTATGATATGAATATACCACATCAATTCGTTATGTATGGATGATGAGATTTCATTGATTCATAGCCAATTCCAAAGTAGGAACGAACCAATGAATTCGGCCAAATATGAGTTGGGCGCTTTAACCATTCAACCATGGACGCAAACAAACTCAGCGACTGGGGCATGCACCAATGTAACACCCTATGTTCATACAAGGTATGGCAAAGATTAACTGATTTACTGTGTTTAACATTATACTGCATTTGCTCAGCAAAGCGAATAAAATTGTTCTTTTTCTAGAATTGATCATTCACATCACTAACAGAGACAACAGAGGCAAGGCGGACAAAAATTTTCAAATTTTGTAAAATTGGAAAACAACAACACCATACTCATTATGATTCCACAAATGGGGTCTCGGGAAATATTGTAGAATTGGAGTAGAGTCACAAAAGGAAGCAGATGACAACCCTTGCCATGAGTCATTCCTTGTTCACACAGTGACAATCCTAAAGCACATAGCAACAACAACCAAGAAAAAAAAAATACAACCAAGACAGGAGAAAAAGCGACATTTGGAGAGTGCATATACATCCTGACTCTGTTACAGATAACTTTTTCAGTTCTGCAGTTATCCTTGTGCTAGAATCTGCGATTGAGAGGGTGGGGATGTGGGACAATGTCGCTACCTCTTTTGATTATTCCTTTTGCTATAGGATGATGGTTAAGAGATTCCACAAAAGCATGTGATTTCTATTGTAAAATAGCTCTTGCATGCTTGGTAAAACTGCAGATAGATGTAGATAATATTACTTGAGACGTGGATACATTTTAGATTGAAATTGAATATGTAATTCCTAGCGAGGATGTGGAGGAGGGGGCTTCCTGATATGAGTTGCTTGTTCAAAGCCATATGCAATCTCAATGAGTGTAGGTTCAGAGCCCTTTAGTCCTCCAAAGGAAATCCCAAATGGAACTCCATTTTTATCATAACCAGCAGGTATATTGATCCCCAGATAAGCTCCAATTGCGAGAAGACCAGCAATGCCTGCACCCGGTGACATCAAAGCATCTAATTTGTTATCTTGCATCTTCCCAAACTCATATTTGCATGCTTTTGTTATGTTCTTCAGTGTCTCCCTTTCCAATTTCCCTATTCTGTTTGTCTTCTCAGCTTCCAACATTGTGTCTTGACCAAGTTTTTTGACGTTTTCCTACATTAACACCAAAAAAGAACGAAAAGAGAATGAAAACACGATAGATTTCCATTCTACTTCTAGTGATGATACCTAGTAAATAATTTCGATTAACTAGTGAAAGTTAAAGTTCCTTTAACAATTGATTACAACGTATGACATATCTCTTACTTCGGAGAGCTTCAATCACGACTCATATGTGGATTTATTGCCTTTTTGGAGGGTGGGGCAGGCGATAATGTTTTCTAGTAAAGATTTGCATACATTATGTAGAGTAAGAAAGAATAAAACTATGTTAGGTTCAAAATCTGTAATAAGAGTACCAATGAGTTAACCTGTTAAATCTGTAGGAGTCTATTGGGGAGAGATAAAGGGACCTTACAGCTAAGTCTTTTTGAAACTTAATGTGCGTATATTACATTTCATCGGAAAAACACCTGCCCTGCTTGTGAGGCCTACAGTTGGTTTGATTCCAACAACAGAATTAGAACTGGATGGAGATAGAATGGAGCCTGCAGTTTCTGTTCCGGGTGCTACTGTTGCCATATTTGCTGCTACTGATGTTGCAGAACCAGTGTTTGATCCTGGTAGATCAGCACTTACTACATAATAAGGATTCTGAAAAACATGAATAAACTCTCAAATACCTTTTTTTCATCTTAACTAATCATAGTGGTGGGTGTCAAAATCAAAATCAATCAAACCAAGTTTAACCCATTACATTATAACCCGTTTATCCAAGTAAACTCTTAAAATCATTAAAGGGGATTTTCTGGAAGAGTAAGTGACTTGAGCAGTGACGTGCTTTCCTCCCAAGTCCAACCCCTTTGATTCCTCCCCACTTTCTTCCCCCCTTCCAACCTTCTCTCTCTTCACTTCACTTCACTGTCTATATAAATATTCTTCATTCATTCATGTAATCTTCCTACTCGTCAGTTTCTATTCACACTTTCCTTTATTAGCAATTTCATCAGTTTTCTGGAGTGAAGGCAAAAGAAAATGTCGCTCTTGTTCAGCAATCAATCCAAGGCCAAAACTTCCCACTACAAGATCGAGTGCTCTTCATTTAGCATCTCTGGGTGCTATGCTCGTCATCAACTATTCCTCCAACTCGACAAAAGCCGATGAAGTCGTAACCCAAATGAATTCCACCTTCAATTCCATCCCACGCGCGATCGCCGTCAAATCCCTCTTCGACCTTTCAATCGCCGGTCAGCATCTTAGTCAACTGTGCCGGACGGGAAATACCCATCAATCCTAAACACAACCCTGGAGGATTTCGACAGGACCTTCGAAGTGAACGCACGTGGGGCTTTCATATGCAGCAAGGAAGGGGCTAGCAAAGTCAAGCGCGGCGTAGGGGGGAGGATTACATGCTTAAAGACATCACTAGCGGCGGCGGTGGAAGCCATGGTAAAGATACTGGCGAAGGAGCTGAAGGGGAGTGGAATAACGGCGAATTGCGTGCCGCCGGGACCCATAGCAACGGAGATGTTTAACGATGGGAAAACGGAGGAGATGATAAAGAGGGTAATTGATGAGTGTCCACTTGGACAGACGGAGGATGCTGCGCCGGTCGTTGGATTTTTGGCAGGTGATGCCTCTGAATGGGTTAATGGACAAATCATTCCTGTCAATGTCTCATCCTTTTTTTTCTTTCTTTTCAAACAATAGGGTGAGTAGTAATATCTGTCTGGTCTTAATTTGTTTCATTTTCGTTTGTTTTTGAATTACTTATCTAGGGTCGTTTCGTATGCTGTACTAAGTAAAATAATTTTTGTATAAAAATTTAATTCATCCAATATAATATTTGGTTGTTCAATTCAATTTATACATACCTAATACATGGATTACTTATACCTCATAGAAGGGCTTAGTTAATACCAAAAAAATCAAGGGATTACTAATCCATGCATTAACTATACCTGAATAAGACCCTAAAATTACTAAACCGCCTTTCAAATTCTTTTCCTAAATTTCTTTATATACAGAAAGAAGAATATTCAAGGGTATAATTGAAAAAAATATTTTGTATAGTTTTAAACTAAATACAAGCTAATTTTTAATACAATGAACCAAACACTTGATAAAAAATAATCCCAGCACTACAATTTCTGCATTACTAATACTTGCATTACTAATCCCTGCATTACTTGTGTTCGTACCAAAAGAGTTCAAGTTTACTTTTGGGTTTATTCTTCCATTTACGGCTTAATTTCGAAAAAGACAAAGGAAGATAAACATGGTTTTTACGGATTTCAGATTACATGTCACTTTTGCCAAGTTAGTTATGTCAAGTTAAATTATTTATTGCAAGGTATATAAAATTTTCACGTCAGTAAAAACGAAGATATATTTCGATTTAAAAGCAGATTCTATAAATCTCTCACTTTCTAGTCTCGTATACACTCGGCGAGATTGATAGTAGTACCACCGATTAGGACCGCTTATCGGGCGAATTGGATGAATAGTTACGTTTCGCGGTTTGATTTATCGGCTTATAAATATATTAAATCTTTAGTCATTCGATAAGATATAGAGCGGATCGGTATCGGATTAGCAATTATCGGATAGTTATCTGGCGGTTTATCGGCTAAATCAAATAATTAATAAAAATTACATAAGTAAGCAAGATAGTAAATAATAGATAGACGATCCAATCACTCACATTGTTAATGATAGTTTCTTCTTCAATTCTTTTACAATAAGCAAGCTAAAATACAAATTGGGGATCCTTAACTAGTAATAGAAATTCAGTTAGCATAAATTCTGAATATAATTTTACTTCAGTTATCAAGTAAATAAATCATTTGAGCAGAAAAGTATCAAAAATATCTAGATTTTCCTATTTGTATCCCAAAAATAAGTTATAATGACATCGAAGTTTATGCTGCTAAGTAGTTTGTTTCATAATAGGTAAAATATAAATATAATAATTCTTACGGGTTAGCGGTTTATCCAATAAGAAAATTGAGTAATCCGTCTCCAAATTAATAAACTGTTAATTATAAAATTTCAATCCATTCAACGATCTTTAGTTCGATAACCCAATACTAGTAAGCTGTCAGGCCACTTTTACAATTCGGTTAATGATTACGTTCGGTTTTGAACCACCTTACCACCGACCACGTTGATAAAAGGAGCAGTTCTATAGTTCATCGCATCACCTCACCATGCAATATTGATCCCCTTCAACTAAAAGGAATTTCTATTATTGTAGTCCAAGTAAGAATGGTTTCTTTAAATCTTTGTTTCTCTTTCATTCCTATCTTTTGCGTCTTAACTAATCATAGGGGAGCCAAAATAAATCTATTTTGTGCTAACCCGCTCAAACATATCTAAATTTAACGAGTTGAGTTATGACCCGTCTGTTGACTTGACTTACGGGGCTAGAATTCGAAATGACCCATCAAATTACTAGATCAAAAATGATGAAAATAGTGCAACACAGCGGGTCAAAATGGAACCTAAACCCAGGTTTCATCATAATCAAACTTGATATGTTAATTTGGAAGAGCTTGACCAATAATTTTAGAAAAAAAACATTAGCCTTCATAAGTTTTTAAAAAAAGCAGCAAAAGTTGGGTTATATTGGACGGATGGGTTTATGACCCGTAATTTGACCTATTTTAATCTAATGGTCTTGACCTGTTTGTTGATTTAACCCATTTGACTCACCGGAATTTACCACCTCTAAAGAATCAATATTTATTTATTTATTTATTTATTTATTTATTGTGAGCTATGACTCACCAGAGCTTGTCCAAGTCTACCATTCCAACCACTAGGTAAGCTTCCAGAGGTGAAAGCAGCCCACTCAGTCATAGTTGCCTTGCCAAGTATGATAGCCCCAACTGTCCTCAACTTCTTGACTACACCAGCATCTTGTGCTACAATGGATCCAAGAAGAGTTAAAGAGCCAGCTGTTGTGTTAAGCTTATCCTTATTTGCAACATTATCCTTCACAAGAACTGGAATACCATACAGACGGATTCAAAATTTCAATTTGATGGATTCAATCTTTATGTTTTTACCCCTGGACCCATTGCACATTAAAAATTATGAGTTTAAAATATAATATTTATTGAAATTTTGATTTTGGGTTCAATTGAACTCGTAACTCGTGAGTTACATCCGCTTCTGCTGGATAGTGATTTTGGCGACTTCGCTTTCCGTTCTTGATCGGCTTTATCTGCAAGTAGGATTGTCAATTCGATTGAATTTAGACAGGTCAAAATGGACTGAATCAATAAATATTGCCAAGTCATTAACCCGTCCAAAGTTACTTGCATCACGTACCTGCTAGATATAATGCATCTGAATTCAATTCTATTAAGAACTGGATTAGCTCTTTGAATTTGGCCTAGATAGTACTCAACAAGTTGCCTTGAGCTCAGTCTATTTTGCTTGAAAGCTATTCGAATATCTTTTGACAGTTATTTCATCAAATGAAAATGTTTTTGCCTCAGTAATATTCCCACTGAAGTTGGACAATATCATGTGCAGACAAATGAATAGAATTGCAAGACCAGACATTTTTGTGGAAGTTATGAGAGTTTTTGTTTAGTGTGAAGCTGATATTATAGTATTTGATTCTGTTGCAAAAGAAGAAGATATATTAAAGGTCCAAATGCGTTGGCTGATTTTATAGTATTTTGTTATTTACTTATTTTAGTACTAGATGGAGATACCCGTGCGCTAAATGCCCGATACAGTTTGCCCGCTCTTATTTGATTATGAATTGCTCTTTCAACCCCTAGCGCTTGCAAGCTTTGCAAAATATTCTGCTAGTAATGTACAGTCTCATCATTATTTATTCTTAACCACATGTCTATCAGAAGACCGTAAATTACAACATGATGGACCATGGCAAGTTGTTCTGCGCCAAAAAATAAACATAAGAAATCGTTCCCATCTTCAACTACATCAAAAGTGCAGTGAATCTATAATTCATGATTACAAGCCACAGTCAATTTCCCTCAATATCCTTAAGAAGTGTAAAATAAGCACCCGCAACAAAAAATCATGCATGTATAATTAAGGAGATGTATACATGTGTAAGGTTAATATGGTATAGAAGGAAGAAGATCCTCGTTATTGAACTGCACAAAATTGGCCAACTCTTCATCATATAAGGTACCACATCATATTCCAACCTGAAGAAAGACAGTGCGTCAATAAGGTATGCACCTTAAACACTATACGGAACTTGCTAATACCAAAAAAGTAATACTACTTCCTTAATTCACTGTCACTTTTAATGAAAGAGCTATCACCGATGATAAGTTACCCACTTATAGAAGAAGTAAATGCAACAGTAGGGTATTCCTCTTATGCATTAATACAAAATAATATGTTATATACCATTTAACCTGGTAACTCATTTTGATAGCCTCATAAAATTAAGGCCATAACCACACCGTGCCTTAGCATACAAAAACCTTTATCATCCTCAAAAAGCTGTTGAGGAAGAACTATATACAACAACAACAATAAAAAACCTAGTATAGTCCCACAATGAGGAAGAGCTATATATCAACCTCGAAAAGAAAGTAATAAGCATCAACCTCACAGTAAGAAATATGTTAAGAAATATTATAGAATATTACCAACAATATAGTAACCATAAACAATTGTTAACTTCAAATATTGATTGATGTATGTCGTTTCAAATGGATGATCTACTCTTGAATAAACATTAGTTAAAGCAGACGACCAAAGCTAAACAGAACCATATTCTAGGATTGGCAAAAGCAAAGAGAAGCTCCAGCATTAACAAGCCCATAGAGTACACAGTGCTGAGTGTCAAATTACTTCGAGAAGCTAACTATTACGCAAGGAACAAAATGAACAGAAAATACATGGAAGATTCAATGAGCCAATATCAAACTGGACAGATTTTTGCTGCATTTTTCACAAGTTAGTGAATCCTAAAGAAGATTATGACTCACTTGAATCAATTACTCTTCCTCTCTTTTCTAGCAAATGGTGAAATTCAATGACATTGCTCCAACTGTCCATCTTTTGACTTTTAATTTCTAGCCACCATGAAGATTTAATCAAAGATATTTATGCAAGTCAAAGTCAAGTGAGACATACATCTGTTACCAAAATCAATTGGTGAATATTTGATCCAACTTGAACTTCGACTAATTTATATCTAGCTATCTGCAGTTAAAGATGCTATTTCCACTCTGGATAACGCTATATTTCTAACTATATGAACGAACATATGATATGTGAATGACATTTCATTGCACCCTTCCATGCTTTATCTTCTAGTTCTTTTTTCCCTCAAAACTAATATCCATAGTACTGGTTTTGAGCTCCTTAACTGCAAAATGTTTAATATGCTCGTGCTTTATAAAAACTAATTTCATGCTTTAGGTCTAAAAAAATCGATGGGAGCCAAAAATCAATAACCAGAATCCAAAGAATATCTTTATTACTTACTTATAGAAGGGCTGAATATTATTCAACTTCTCTAACTCAATTATTGTCCAAAGCTTTTCGGAGCCAAATTTCGGGAAAAATTATGGGAAATTTTCCGACATAATGTTCAACAGAAAGGTTAATGTTTCCAAAAGAGAAACTTGGATTGTTTAATTAAGTAGGGTATCTTAGCTATTTTCAGTTATGTGTTAAACTCATATGCAAGCATTACCCAAAGCTAAAGGCCTCATATGCGGCAAAATTGAAAAACAATAGTTAAACATCTATTTTCAACTCAAATAAGAAATATCATAGATATAGTGTTCGTAGATAAATTACAATAACACCCCATTTATTTATCTACATGGTTACATTTGCAGACAAAATGTCGAAAGAAAGCATAGTCTACTACAAGCAACCTGCATAACAGATATGTACCAGCGTTTTAATCAAAAATAGATAGTAGCAATTTCATAAAAAATTTCTCATATGCTCATTAATCATGTAAGGCAGGAATTATAAACTCAATAATGAGAACCTTCTTAATACTTTCAAACGTATACTCAGAAAGAACAAAGAAAAACTAAATAGAACACAGAGATCCACTTACAAAAGGGAAAAAATAAAAAAATAAAAATTCCAGAAATCAAGGTACCCGGAGACTGCTGAAGCATAGAAAAGAAAGTACGGAGGGTGAGTTAGTGAAAGAAGAAAATTCTATGTACTGGAAAATAAGAAGGTGAAGAAGACAAAACCCGGCCATGTAGTCGTTTGGTGGAGTTCTCGTAGGATTCAAGTCCCAAATTATCCCGCTTTGGAATACTCTAGATGAACCCTTGAAGTGGTCATGACAGGTATATTACACGTATTTGATACTTGAGGCTGTAAGGATAAGAATGGAATTATGCAATAAATTATACATAGGGCACTACAGAACGTACAATTAATTGTTTATGTTTCTGCTCATGTTCTGGGCAATAGATGCCATACTTGAGAAGTTTAAAAGGTTTATCAGAATCCTTTTGGTAGAAAATATAAAGCAAGACTAAACTTTGTGAAGCATTTTAAGGAGTGAAAGAATAGGCTCAATTGTAGTAATCTATCTCTCTCTCTCTCTCTCTCTCTCTCTCTCTCTATATATATATATATATATATATATATATAAAGAAAGTAGGGAAAATAGGAGATGAGTTGGCACCTCTCTTTGGCCAGGATCCTATTTATCTAATTTTTCCTTCTTTTTTTTTTTTTTTACTTTTTTCTCCTTTGCCTAATTTTATGCTCTTTTTATGCTTTCAAGTTGTATCCATTTCCATTCTCTAATTAAATCCTCTTAATTATACCTCCCACTCTTTCGTTTCTTTTTTTCCCTTCCATTATGTCATATTTTAAAGGCTCCAAAAATTTCCTCATTAATTGTCCAAATAATTGCCCCTGTTGTTACATTACTTTACAGTTACAAACGTTTTGTATTCTGGCCCCGGGCCTGAAATCCTAATATTTTCCTTTTGAGTTCTGTTGCAAATCTCTTCCTCTTCCAATCCGAGTTCTTTTTTGGCTATCAATTCATATGTTCTACGAGAAGCAAATGCATTTTCTGCTACTATCAACTTACTTCCCTAGAAAAATTGCATCCATAAGGTCAAGAAGAAAAGCAAAGAATTTTTGCAATTGTTCCAACAATTCATATGATATTTACCTATCTTTCATCAAGAAAGGTATTTTTGTCAAAATTGTCTCATGGGTTCTTAGAAAAATAGCTATTTGTTTCAGCATTTTTCTTCTTTATACATGGCTGAATATTTCGAGAATTTCTTTGTATACTCTAATATTCTTCTATTATTCTCTTCCAGTTGAACTTCTGGTCAATTAATTTGTTGTTTAAGATTCATAATTACTTAGATTCATATTGTAGGCTCTATTGAAAATGATGTGTAGGATTAAGTTTACCAACCAATAGCTCTCTATTGCATACAAAGGAGTATTTCGTGAACATTGCAGACAATGAAGAGGCTGTTGCATTCAACAAACCTCAGATCATTCAGCTAGAAGGAATTAGGAATGTGACAAAAGCATACAAATTATATCTAATGGCTTTTGATGCCAGTGAATCATAAGCATTTTATCAACGGGATAAGATATTCTATATTGGTGTATGTCTTAAATGTCTCAAAAAGAAGAATATTTAAGGTGCCAACAGATGAGACGAAAATCAAAATAAAGTGTATGTCACAACTCTCAATGGCCTTTGAAGTAATTAACATCTTTCGGCTTTCGCTAGTTTCTTGATTAATATAGGCTAAATGTTCAATTCTTCTAGAACTACTATGAACAGTTAGAAGGACTTCATGCTGCTTCGTTATACCTAAATCATTGGACCGGAAAGAAAATTGTGAAGATTATCAATGTCAAAAGAAACATGCGATAAGGCACCAATAGATGTACAAAAAACCCACTAATATGAGGAAAATAAGTAAAGTAGG
This sequence comes from Nicotiana obtusifolia, assembly GCA_002018475.1. NCBI lineage: Eukaryota > Viridiplantae > Streptophyta > Magnoliopsida > Solanales > Solanaceae > Nicotiana > Nicotiana obtusifolia. The sequence goes on from MCJB01048537.1 coordinate 20,039, forward strand.
CCACAATGACCAAGACTGAAGATCCACAAAAAACATAAGGAACTTTACACCAAAAACAGTTGCCCAAACAATAGAGAAAATCAGAGACGGGTTAAGCAAGAAAAGTGAGAACTTCATCTCTTACCCCTCAAATATGAGTGACCTAGAAATCACTATCAAATGGCTTCTCCATTAGAGGCCTTTCCCGTTTCCTCCCTTGAAGTCGAAAAAGAATCCAATGAAATCTTCAATTGTTTGAAACATCTCTGTAATGAAAGTTTAACTGAAAGTTAAAACCCTCAATTTCAAACCCTAGCCTTAAATCTCAAATTCCTGGATGAAATTATAATGTGAAAGATATTACCTGCATGCAATAATTTAGCAAATCTTTGTTCCAAGTCAGAATCTGGTTCTCATACTACAAATCTGCAAGGGAACCCAAATGGGAGAAGTGAAATTAGTAAACAAAAAGCTAAGTGAAAGAAGAAGAACAAATAAACTCAGCAAAAGATGAAAAAGTAGAAGGAAGGATGGAGCAAAGTGAGTTGTTCTCTCGGATTGCAAAGAGGAACCAAAAGGAAAAGCATAAGCTAAACACACGTGGTGTTTCAAGTGGGACACCTGGAAGTCAATAAGGTTACAGGAATACCCTTGGTCCGAACCTTTCACTTATCTGGCGGACTAATATTCTTTTACTTCATCTATTTCTATATTTGTATCATTATTCTGTACACAAAATGTTAATTTTATCGTATTCTTTGCAAATATATTTATAAAGACAATTGTTCATTTTGTCATGTCCTTTGAAAATATATTTACAAAGATAATTGATATCTTTAATGTCAAAGCAAACTTCAATATTTATGTGACAATTAAAATTTTCAAATAAATATGGATTGTATGAACAACCCAAGAGTTATCTAAATATTGTCTTCTCCCTTTTACTACTTTTCCTGTGTTTCGCCTTCTATAAATTGAATAAGAATTATTCCCTTTCAATGTTTGATCGGCAAACTTTTTTAAATATCTGAACTTGCAGCAACTTTTTTTGTCATACAAGAATTTATTGGATCTAAACTACCACAAGGACCATGCATCATATGCTTAAAAACAAGCTTATGCAAATCTGATTCTGTATTATCATCTGGTAATTCTGCTTTAATTATATCATCGTACGCTTCAACAGTCAACAATTTGTGTTCATTACTTAATATAACAAGAAAACGAGCATGAGGTAATCCTCGATTCTGAAACTCCACAATGTACATAAAAACAACTTTTTCGAAGATATTTCGTTTTAATATATCTGTCTTCAACTCTTCTATTTTGGCCCTGAACACCCGACTAATCAAATCATGTCTATTTTGCGCATCATTACTTGATTGCAAATGTTCTTCTATTTTCATCCAAGATGGGTTACATGTCATAGTTATAAACAGATCAGGTTTTCAAAAATACTGCACTAACGCAATAGCATCCATATAACGTTGACGCATATCTCTAGGGCCTCCAACGAAGGAATTTGGCAGAAATGTATCCGTTCAACTTTAGAAGCATCTCGTTCACCAAGTCTTAAAATGTCAAGAAGCCCTTGCAACATACTCATTCTGAACAAATCTTGATTGAATGTAATAAAATCCAGTCTTTCAGTTTTCAATTTTATATATGCTGAATACTGTTGAAATAATCTCCCCGTATGTAAAATTTCATCTTCATCATCATTTCTCATTTGGAGCTTGTAATAGTAGTATTCACGTACCGAAATTGTATCTCTTTTACGTTTTCCTTTTTGCATATTTTGAGCTTCCATATCAAGGTATCCTTCAAAGAAGGTAAAGTTTTTTATATTTGATAGTTGTTCAAATTCAAACAAATTATGATTTCTAGGAATATTTTATGACCCATGAAACATTTTAATACCATAGTGCCATCCACCTTGACCATGTGAAAATAACAACGGGTACTGTAAAGGATCATAACATCCAAAATAATAGTTTACTCTTTGTGTCCTCCAGCTTTGAGTGTAAATTTGAACATGCGGTGCATGAATAGCAGCACAATCATTTTCATCAACCCATATTGCAGCAATCTCAGTAGCAGTAGGCAAATTGTATACTCGTTAATCCAATCCAGTGTAACAATTTAGTGCTATATGAAAGTTTTGTAGGTTTTGAACCTGTTAAAGATCAAAATAATATAGAGTATGGATTATCTTTTAGTATGTCCATCAGTTCCTTCACTATAGATTCATTTATTTTATTGGAGCAAGCCATTCTATTTTCAACCTCATTTGCATTATCATAAAAGTGTAGTTGTAAGTTTCTTGGTTTTCTTTGTTTGGGATATAAATTATCTATAGATAACACATCTGTCCTTAAACTCTAAACGTATAGATACCACGGTTTCTCTTGGCTAAATCTTTATCATAACTGACACCAAGAGAGGTAAATGCAAATAAATTGTTATATATTCTGATGTACGTTTAGAAGTGCATGCTTTCTGCATTGGTTCCTACATATAAATTTCTCAGTCTATCTGGCATTCGGTGAGAGGTCAACCTCACTGTACCATTGTTACAGCAAAATCCAACCGGTTCATATTGAAAATTTTTTGCATAGCAGAATTTACAATGTGGAACTTTCTTTAATGGAACATAGTCAGAGTGTAGTAGGCTAATATTAATCGTAGTTTTCTTATTCTTTACACGACTTGCATATTGCAAACAACTCTAAGGGGCAGTAACAGAAGAAATGTTAAATGGTAAATACTATCACTGAAGGGTGGTGGTCATACTAACCGTTAGTTGCAGCTGTTTCAACGATTGGAGCACATGATTTATTTGCGGTACCCGATGTTGAGCCTAGTTCAAGACAGCTATTAATTTATGGATGCACGTAACAAACACTGAAACTTAAATAAACATCATATTTTTTTGGGCTTACCTTTTTCAAAAACATGAAAAGGATGAAGCACATCTTTCTTCTTGTCACATGCATTCAATGAAGAAAAACTTCCTCGCCCAGTAACTACATATGGAAAATCAATAGTCATGATACATACGGATGACACATGCATAATCATTATGTATATATATACTAAAAAACCAAGAAAAAAAAAAAGCAGATTTGATATTTTAACCTGCTTCTAAAGTAGAAAAAGCTACTCCAATATTAAGATCATCCTGCATGTGAGATATCGTTCCATCGAGATTCACATGATTTGCATTTGCGAGAAGGCGATTGGTTGTTGCCTGTCTATATTTGAGGCGGCGTTGCAACAACTTTTCTTCTTTCTGAGTCATTGCTAAACGATTATCTATTTTACGGTGTTTGGTATTTTTATCATGAGTTTTGTTCACTGAGCGAGAATTCTTTTTTGATTGTTGATGATTCATTAATGTGCTTTTTGGCAAGCATGGGTACTTCAGGCGTCCTGCACGTCACTGTGAGATTTTGTAGTTATATTGTTTCATCAAATAACAAGAGAAACTCATCAAGGAACGATTTAGAATATCTGCACGATGGATATCTCTAGATGAACTCATGCCGCACAAAAATAGAGTAAGATAACACAATACGAAGAAAGAAAGAGCGTAAAATGAGACATCAACATATAAAAAGCCACCATATTCAAAAAGATGGTCATCTAATCAGCTACTCTAACCAACAGAAAATAATGTATAAACCTCAAATGAACAAAGCAACACAAATCAAAATAGATTAGTCGCTGCTAGCTTTGCAGGATAGTACTCAGAGGAGACTGAGTAAAAATAAAAATTAATTACTACTTGTTCCTTTAACTTTGCACAGGTAAATAAAAATTCAAGTGTTCACCTCCGTACACTCTTTTAAGAGTTCTATATGTCCATTTAGTGTTGGATTCCATGCCGTACCGGAAAAAATAGTAGACCAACTTCTTTGCCTAGTTGAAACAATATTAATCCAATAGAACTTGCCACGGGAAAAGGAACTTTAAAACAGAAATCAAAGAAATGTGCAAATAATAAATTCGATTTTCTTTTCACAGCCACAATAGGAAAAAAGAAAAGTTAACTAAATTCAGAAGTACACCAGTCGAAACTATGCAAACAACTCCTAAATCGCAGGTAAAGTCATCATAGAAAATTTAATTCTAGCGGTTGTGAAGTATATAGAAAAGAGAGAAACCATCGACCAACTATTTTACCCCGATTATACGGTTTATTCGAATAGGACCTGCGATGAGATAATAATTTAAAAATAACATAAGGTGAGAAAAGCAAAGAAGAGAGAAGAGCGTAGAAGAAAACTCACCGAATAGCTCCACAGACGAAGCAATGAAATCTAACGGTGCCAAAGAAGAGGAACGGAGATGAACGAAAACAGGAGGAATTTGGGGATTTTTCACACAAAGCACAGAGGAACCGCCAGCGAAAATGAGAACTGAATTAGCCAAAACGCGACATCAACTGAAGTTGATCTTGTAAGCACGTGGCAAAACCTAAGTGAAAGTCCCTTGGTGCGATCGAGGGTACTTTCGTAAATGTGAATTCTGAGATAGTGGTATTATGGTAAAAATACTGACTTATAGAATTCCATCTGTCCAACTTTAAACATTTAGATTTTGCTCTTCATTTGGGTCACATTTTTAATTCTCGCTCCATCGTTTCTTCTGCTTTCTCCTTCCCCTTTATAGTTAGTTTGATTGTCAGGTTGGGATTTGGGTCGTGACAAAATCTATCTAGAAATTTTTTAAAAAGAAGGAAAAATTAAACACTTGTAGTTGTAGACCAAAAATCCACTTATACTTTGTATTAAGAAAAATGAACCTTTATAGGCAAATGAAGATTCTAGATCAATTATCGAAAATAGAATCAAATGGTTTACATTCTCACCAAGAAAGAATAGAGAAAAATGTGGCAATACTCTGCAAAACAAAAATAAAACAAAATATGACTCTATAAAAATAAAAAATAAAAATAAATAAAATACAAGTTGGGTTGCCTCCTAATAAGCGCATGATTTAACGTCGCGGCACTTTTTCCTCCATCTTGAACTTATGAATTATACCCCTAACAGGACATCCAGTCTGCGGCTATGCTCCTTTGGTGGGGCTACAAAGATAATCAGGCCAAGTAATAAATTTTTCACTCTCACTTCTCGGGATTTAGATGAGGAATGTTGTTTTTATATTTTGGCACAATAAGTTCAAGAATATAGACACTCTCATCCTCACATTTTGAATTTCCCAAAGGCTCAGATGGTTCGATTACCATCTTACTGTCTAAACATAATGTAGAAAAATGATTAGAATGAGGTTTAATGTGCCCTAACTCATGAACTGTACTGCTATTTATATCCCCATATATATACACACTCAATTTTTCAAAAGTAGTGCTATCTACTCCCTCATATGACTCTAGAGCACTCTTCTCAACATTGGCATTCTCAAGAAAAATATGGTCTAATAATTGGTATTCTTGTTTTAGTTCCTCAATTTGGTCTAGAAGACCTTTTTATCTTCACACAACTCATCATTAAATTGTTGGGCGTTATATGCATAAGTCTTTGCACTCAAATTTGCATCCAAGTTGTGCAAAGCCAAGCCAAACCTATCAAATTTTTTGTACAAGATCAATTCTCTCATTTGACCAATCATTCATTAGCTTTATTAAAAGACAATATCGTTCCGCATATTCCCTTAATCGAGAATATTTGTCCCAACCAATTCATACTTTCATATTCAAATTCAGGGCTTCCAGAATTCATGTCATAACAAATCCAAAAAATGAACCATAAAAATTTTCCGTCATCCAAAAGGAAAAGCATAATGTCTTCATCAATAACCTCCGTACAAAAGTTCTCTCGGATTGCAAAGAGGAACCAAAAGGAAAAGCATAAGCTAAACACACGTGGTGTTTCAAGTGGTACACTTGGAAGTCAATAAAGTTATACTATTACCATAATACCCCCAAAAAAAATTATATTTACAGGAATACCCTTGGTCGTCAGAACCTTTCACTTATTATATAGTTAAAAATAATCTGTGTATTCTCTCGAAATAATCTTGAAAAAAAAAAAATATATCCTCCAATATTAATCTCACATCGTTATGCTCAATATTAAAGAACGTATCTTGAAAATTTAAAATTCCTAGTAAATTGTTTGATAGTTTTCCCTTTTCAGGTCCTTTTTTTGGATAGTCCAGTTTCAGCCCGCCACAGCTAAGTCCTTTTTGGTTGGCGCAAAAAGGGGCTGCGTTCTCCATTCTTGCATGCTTATATATCTACATACTCCAATCATTCACATCTTGCAGTTTTATTCAAAATGGTATTCTTTCCTTCAATTTCAAGAACGATTTCTTCTTCAGTGAGGAAAAATGTGCAAACCCATTACAGAAAATTGAGGTACATGAGTAACGTTCCAGAAAACGCTGTATATGGTGGGCCAAAACCCCAAAACCCAAATCAGAGAGTGACTCTAACGAGTCTAAGGCAAAAACACAAGAAGGGGGAGCCTATAACAATGGTGACGGGTTATGATTACCCATCAGGTGTTCATATAGATATGGCTGGAATTGATATATGTCTTGTGGGTGACTCAGCATCTATGGTAGTTCATGGGCATGACACCACTTTGCCTATTACACTTGATGAGATGCTTGTTCATTGTAGAGCTGTTGCTAGAGGTGCTAAAAGGCCTCTTCTTGTTGGTGATTTACCTTTTGGTACTTACGAGTCTAGTACTAAACAGGTAAAAGTTTTTAACTTTTGTGCAATTCTTTTTACACCATCAGGTTAAATTGACCTATAATTATAGATGATTGTGTAATTATTCTTAGCAAGTCTGATATGGTACAACATAGAAATTTGCACGGACAGTGTTTATTAGTTAAATCCAACAGGTAATCATTTGTTGCTCAATTTTTATGAGAATTGTCACTGTGACTGAGTTTTATGCATTCGGGGTGTTGAGTTATGGTTGTTGTTTGTTTGGAATGGTGAGATATTGGATAAAGAATAAAGAAAATGAGGAGAAAAGAGAGTTCTTTTGATGCTTAGGAGTCTAAGTCTAATCAGGTGGTCGATTATTACTCAATTTTGTTGAAGAATTGAAGTTTCGGGACAAATAAGGAATTATAGTTATCATTGAGGTTTATCATGCCTTTGTCATTTGCGTTATAACATAATGCTTTTTCTTGTGTTGTATGATGTTACGTTGTTACTCATTTGGGGTGGTGATAAAAAATAGAGAAAATGAGGAGAAAAGAGAGTTCTATTGGTCCTTAGGAGTCTAGTTCTGATCAGTTGATCATTTGTTGCTCAATTTTGTCCAAGAATTGAAATTTTGTTTGGACTTTAATTATGCCCTTGTTATTTGTGTTATAATATAATGCTTTTTCTTGAGTCATGTGATGTTATGTTGTTACTTATGGGGAGTGGTAAGAAATTGGATAAAGAATAAAGAGAGCGGAGAATGAATGCGGTTCTTTTGGTGCTTATGAATGATCTTTCTAACTCAAAATTATTCCAGAATTGATGCTTCTATTGATTTTTATGCCTTTTAGATTTGCGATATAGTTCCGTTGGTTCAATTGCTTTCTTATGTCTGTGATGATCTAGTTGCTATTTGTTTGAGGGATATTCAATGGATGAATGGGAAGCCAGAAGCAGTTCTTTGGCACTTCTGATTCTAATGTTTGTGAAGTGGCTTTTTGTAGCTCAATTTTTTTACGAGAGCTGTTATTTTGATTCATTTCTATTTTGCTTTACATTTCTCTTTTGCATTGTGGTTCATTCATTTTTCTTATGTCATGAGATGTTATGCTAATTATTCTTAGTGTAATTTTGTTATTGTTGTACAGAGATTTTTGTTTCAACTGCTTCTTGAGAAGTGAAATTGCTAACCTTTGAATCCGAAATTTTCCTGGTTTGATTATTCATTATTTCTAATTGAATTGAAGTAATGTTGATATTTCGTGAAAGATTGATTCTTCGTTACAACTGTTATTACCAATTTTCTGTTGCTTTTTTGAATATATCGCTAAAAAGTAAAGCAGATTGTATGCATAAAGATGAAATTGTAAATTATTCCTATTTAGTAAGTGAATGATTTGTCTAAGTCGAGAAACTACACGTCAACAGAACATTCGAAAATAAACTTTTGAAGCTATTGCTAATCTTCAATTTTCAAACCATTGGGGACGCTGCTAGTAGAACCAGCATTTGCGTTCTGATGATTGTTACTTGCACATAAGACAATCAATTAAATATTGCCTCTCCATCTTGGGGTGAGGGTGGTCTTTTATTGTTAAGTTTCAATGGAATGTAAATGGGTTGGTAATGTTGTATTGTGAGCAGGCAGTAGATACAGCTGTAAGAGTTTTAAAGGAAGGAGGGATGGACGCAATTAAGTTGGAAGGTGGTGCGCCATCAAGAATTACAGCAGCTAAAGCTATTGTTGAAGCCGGGATTGCTGTTATGGGGCATGTGGGATTAACACCACAGGCAATCAGTGTACTTGGAGGATTTAGGCCTCAAGGAAGGAATGTTGATAGTGCAGTCAAGGTATACCTATTAAAAGCTGATTGGCTACACCACTCGTATGTTTAAGGTGTGCATTTATACTCGTTTTTATGTATTTCGCAGGTTGTGGAAACTGCTATGGCATTACAGGAAGTAGGTTGTTTTTCTGTTGTTTTAGAATGTGTGCCTGCACCTGTGGCTGCAGCAGCAACATCTGCTCTTCAGATCCCCACTATCGGAATTGGTGCTGGGCCTTTCTGCAGTGGTCAGGTTGGTTGGAATTCCTACATTTTTTCACTTCTTATGTTGTTTTAACAAAATGTTCTATTCCAATCTTTTACATTTTCTACTTTTTTCCCCACTTATGTTGTGGTAATAAAATGCTTTATTCTAATTTTGTTCGAGTGACTTTCTACATATGCACACCAATTTAAAGGGAAATGGTGTACAGACCCATAATCCAAAAGTGTATGCTAGTCTGACCGTTTGCCCATAGATATCAAGTGTTTGTTATACCCTCTGGTCCTTTGCTTCAACTTCAAACTTGAAATAGAGATTTTGAAGTTTGGAAAACAGGCTTGAGTAATTGTTGTTGTATATAAAACAAAAGAGAGAAATGAAGTTTAAACTATATAGTTCTTAAAACCTGAATGCTTGAAACTAATACTTCTTATTACTCACTGAGTTGGAAGTCCAAGCTTTTAACTCTTGGGGTTGACTGTCCCATTATTTAGATATGATACTAACGTGAAAGTTGAAAGCTTTAATATATTTATATGAAAATGAGTCCAAGGGTGTAGATAAATTTATTTCTTTGAAGAATTTCAGCATCTTTTAAGTATAAAAAGTAAGTTCAAAAGCACTCTTGTTTAAACGTTTAATATTGAAGAACTCCTGAAGCTGCCCTTTTGGGACGATCAAAATACAAAAGTTTGGACAGTGGGAGTACATCTTCGCAAAACCTTTTTGGTTTTTTAGAGTGTGCGGATTTATACCACATGATAAGCTGCTGCCGTTGGCTAAAATGTCTGGTGGATCATCGGAAGTCGCTGTGCTATCTGTTTCTATTTAACTTGCTTTGACGAATGATTTACCTAGAATGACATTGCTACTTCATTTCATCTCCTCTCATTACAATAGCATGATTTTACATGTCGTGAAATTTAGAAGCCACTCATGGAGGATGACATTCCTGCATTTCCTCTGTCATGATATTAGCATGCTTCTTCAGCATCTTCACTCTCCCGCAGTAGAACAATCATTTCGACCGATTTAGGTTGACAGTTAAGATTATTTAATCGCATGTCCTAAAATGCAGGTGCTAGTTTATCATGATCTACTTGGGATGATGCAACACCCACACCATGCCAAGGTTAGTACAATTAAGTTTACTCTGAAGTCGGTTTTGTTTTTCTTACTCTTAGTGCTTTTTGTCTGAACTATATTCCATGAACTAATGTCTAAACCTTTTACAGGTTACTCCTAAGTTTTGTAAGCAGTTCGGGCAAGTTGGAGATGTTATCAACAAAGCTCTTCTACAATACAAGGAAGAAGTAACTAATGGTTCCTTTCCTAGCTCTGCTCACAGCCCATATAAGATAGGCGCAGCCGATATGGATGGTTTCTTCTCCGAGTTACAGAAGTTGGGTTTCAGTGATGCAGCTTCAGCAGCAGCTACTGCTGCTGAAAAGGTTCAGACAGCAAATTCGCCTGCCTAATCGAGAGGACCAGCATATTTTGAGTATGGTAGGAGCCAAGAAGTGCTATTAAATATACCTTCTGAACTAGAGTGAGCTATTACTCATTGTCTCCCTAGGTGGATTGGGAAAGAAGG
>MCJB01048537.1:30374-46867 GCA_002018475.1 Nicotiana obtusifolia
GGGGGGGGGGGGGGGAGAAGAGGCATTCATTTTGGCGATTAAAATTATAAGTAAGACCAATTTGTACTTCCAGATTTGGAAATAAGAGTTTCTTTTAGAGCAGGCAAAAGAGATGGTGATGGTAGCAACACCATTAATATATTAATCTAGAAAGAACCAAAAACTAAAAGAAAAGGATGCCTTTATATACCATTTTGCAAGAGAGAGCAGAGCAATGTGCAGTGTACATGAGGTGAAATGTCAAGTCCAATTGGTAGGTTTTATTTTGAGACCTCGAGTGATGTCTTAGTTGTAATACTCTTAAAAGATGATTGCATTAAAGCTAGGCTTGTCAATGGTTTAGTTTGGCTGGTTATTTTAAAAATTTATATTATATCGATTTTTGGTTACTCTATTTTGTACGACCAAATTTGACTTTTCGAAATTATACCAATTATCTTGGTTTTCCTTCAATATCGGTATGTTTTGGTTAATTATTATTTTAAATGTCATATAAGAGTTGCGGTAGAAGTTAGAACGCGATAATATGCGGACTTGCATATGAGTTAGGTAAAAATCTCTAGACATTTTTGTGTTTTAAACGGTGATAAAATAAAGATCCATCCCACTATTCTACAACAACGTAAAATAAATTAAGCAAAGATAAGCAAATATAAATCACACAAGAAAGAATCAAGTTTGAACTCAAGAATAAAGTATATTAGAAGATTAAATCGAGAAACCTAAAGCATACGCGAGAAAAGATATCTAATACTTTGTTAGTTGTCACTCATGATCGCCGGAATACCTTGGCTACTTAAGATGATGAAACTTATTTAATTTTAATACGAGTAACATGATATATTTGAGAGTTGAGACGAGTGTTAATCACCTGTTGTCTTGTAGCCGTTTCTATATTCCAAAGGGTCGAGGAAAGGAATTTAATGTTTTGTTAAGTTTAAGGGTCGAGGAAAGGAATTTAATGTTTTGTTATCTTTAAGTTTAATATATATTTTATTCGGTACAATTCGGTATCTTCGGTTTATTCCAAAAAAAATAACGTATCCTAATTATTCGGTACGATTATAGATTCTATTAGAACATATGGTTTTATTATTAAAAAAAGCATAATTAATTCGATACGATTTAATATTGATTTAGTCAGTTTTTAAAGATCCATTGACACCCCTAATTAAAGCAATGGAATTCATAGAATCCTTTATAGTAGATACTGGATATTTTGCCTGAGATATTGCAGATATTATTATTACTATTTATTGCTTTAGATACTCATACATTGAGTTCTTAGTGAGGAAATAAAAGTGGCAAGGGAAAGAATAGCCCCTTCCCCTATCCCACACGGTCTACAGAATACCAACAGGGCCACTATATAAAGAGCTCCACAAGATGTAAAGCGCGCCGAGCTTGGTAGTGCAAGCTTGTGACCCAAGTGGGGGCATTGAGGTGATGGGGACACGACATAAGCAAAGCCATTGATGGAAGTGGGTTTGGTTGGGCCAGCAATGATAACTGGGTGTTTATGCAGCATTAGATGCATTTTAGTTTAAAAATCACTATTTTCATGTTCAAAAATTCTCAATACTCTGTGATTTTTGTTTTTGGGGTCAAATGGAGACCTGCCTTGGTTGATAGGTAGGCCCATTAGTCTCAATTTAGTAAGTGCATATTTAGGCGGGTTGGGGGTTATATTTAAAAAATAATTAGACTTTAGGAGCCTTAAAAGTAGAAAATAAAAGAAGAAGGGCTCAAAAGAAAAGGGCTAAAGGCAAATAGACAGCTGGCAATATTAGTTACAAAATCTTCTTCTCTGACAGTCTCTAATTCGCGCTGACATATTCCCTCACCTTGTGAGATTCTCTGCAAAAATTCCTGATATACACACATTCCTTCACTCATATATAAAAACGGATAGACATAGGCAAAAAAAGAGGGAGAATCCACTGAAATCCAGAAATTTTCTCATTCATCTTTTCTTAGTAAAGAATACTTCAAAAAATCAAGTTCGAAACTTCAGAAGGTTTTCTCACTGCTGGGATTTCATCTGGTATGAGTTTGGAAGTCGATTTTTGCTTTACTCATTGCTGTGTTGCTAAGCTGTTGTTGGTTTCTGGGGTTGTCTGTGTCACCTCATCACTGCTGAGCTCTATCCCCTGCTTTCTGACCTCTATTTGGTTTTCTAATTACTGTTTCTCTGCCTTTAGGTATGTATGAACTTACCTGTAGCACTCTATTGGCCTTATAAATAAAACTTGAATTATTTGTGCTATAATTATGTTAAACTTCATCATCATATTCGACTTTGATTTTGTTTGGTACTAGTTTTCTATTTCTCTATTTGCTTAGCTGAGTTGAATATTGTGATTGAGCTATCTGTTGATTTATACAATCACTCAAAGTCCTTGTTCCAGCTTAATATCATAGATGTGTCACATGTTTAGATTCTTTTATGCTGAAATCAGTTTATGATTATATAATTACTTAGTGGATAATGGCTTACCCTTGAATCTAGCAATTCATACTTAGGATAACACCTACAATAATGAATAGACACTTAACTGTGTATGACAGAGCTGATTTATAAGAGTAGTCGAGTGGCTATAATTTCTTATAAGTTAATAATTTGCTCAAAAATGAAGGACATTGTTTAAAGTCAGTTAGTCCTCAAGTTTGATCACTGATTGATCAAATCTGGAGATTGAAAGAGTCCATGCAATGCTGCAATATGTTATTGACAGCTTCAAGCAGTAAAAAGGAATGTGGGATGCGTACAAATGTGTATTCATATAGTTACTTTACAGTTTTGATGCTGTATTCAATAGGAATTGCTACTGTAGTGTACTAAGTCTAATCCCAGCAGATTTGAATTCTTTGTCTCTTATTGTAGTTAAGTGTACAACATTATGAACAACATATGTTTTGGAAAGATGTATTTGATAGGGATAGTCATTATAATGTATAAAATTTTCATTCTAGCAGATTGGAATGATTTGTCTGTTATTGTGGTTAAACATACAGTATCATGAACACCATGTATTTTGCTGGAACTTGTAATATTTACATGCATTTGTCTGATTTTGAGCCAAAGTACACTTAATAGTAAGCTGGTCCAGTTAGTTTACCGCAAGTGTGGTATGCATAAATGTAGGCGATTTTAGGCTTTGATCCAGAGCCCATTAACGCCCTGCTCATGCCCAGTCTGCTTCACGAAATGGGCTGGCAAAAACGCTGAGGGCTTCACATTTAGCCCAGACCAGCTCATATCTAGTCTGCTTCGCGAACAGGGCTGACAAATGCACTAAGGGCTTTGCGACTAGCCTAAGCGTGCTCATACCCAATCCGCCCCAATATAACTAAGGGCTTAGCTTTTCCAGTTGCCTCAGAACTTACCGAACAACGCGGGTTTTATCCTCACCGGATGTGAGAGAAGTAGGCAACCTTCATAAGGTTCAGCCCCGTTTTACAAAAAAAAAAAAAATATATCAAAATATGAAATATTGTCATTTTGTCGTAAATAAATTCGGGTGGTGCCGTTTTTGTCCAAATAGCTAGAACGTCCCAACGGGATGCCGAAAGGCCGTTTTTGCAAGAACATCCACCTGTAGTCCTTTTTTATAAGTTTTAGCCACTTAGCGAGCACAACCCTAAAATCTTCCTGTCCGAAGTTCTGAAGGGTCGTATTTGCAAAAGTGGTTGTGATCTGTTTTTAAAATAAAAATAACATAAAAAAGAAAAATATTTTAAATAAAATTCACATGTTTTAACCTGGTCACCCTAATTTTTTTTAAATGTGCAGAATGAGCACTGTTCAGAACTTAACGGTAAAGGTTATGGACCATATTCCGCTAACACTCCACATGTGGTGAGAGGATTTGGGAAAACAGGGACGAGACAAGGTCAATCAATACCTGGGGGCGCTCACTGGATTATTAAAGATTCAACCTAGAAGTGATTTGATAGAGGCACTGGTATCATTCTGGGACCCCGCTCACAATGTTCTACACTTCTCAGATTTTGAGCTTACACCTACTCTGGAAGAAATGGCGGGTTATGCTGGGAGTACAGAAGGATTAAGACACAAGTACCTGGTGTCTCCAAGGACCGTTACTCCCTACAAGTTTCTAGACCTACTAAATATAAGCATGCAAATAAAGGTAGAAGGTCTAGCAACTAGAGTTTGCACTTTTCACTTCATATACTAGCGGTATGGGCACTTAAGAGAATTTGAGGACCTAGAAAATGGACTCTGTAGTAAAGAAAACCGGGTGAAATGGGAGACGCATAGATGCTTTGCTTTCATGGTGGCATTTTTAGGCCTTTTGGTATTTCCAAGAGAAGATGGGCATATTGATTTGCGTATAGCCGGAGTAGTACTATGTTTTTAAACTACTTGGGGATTCACTGTGAGGCCATAATTTATGAAAATTCTTTGTAGGATCAATCTTAGGATTCTTGGCAGATTCATTTGCTAATTAAACAAGAAAGATTATAATTCTAAAACTTAGATTATATTTCAGTTATATTGGGGCAGATTGTGTATGAGTACGCTTGGGCTAGTCGTGAAGCCCTTAGTGCATTTGCCAGCCATGTTCGCGAAGCAGACTGGATATGAGCTGGCCTGGGCTAAATGTGAAGCCCTCAGTGTTTTTGCCAGCCCATTTCGTGAAGCAGACTGGGCATGAGCATGGCGTTAATATGGCTCTGGATCAAAGCCCAAAATCGCCTACATTTCTGCATACCACACTTGTGGTAAACTAACTGCGCTAGCTTACTATTTCGGCCCGATTTGGCTCAAATCAGACAAATGCATGTAAATATTACAAGTTTCAGTAAAATACATGGTGTTCATGATACTGTATGTTTAACCACAATAACAGACACATCATTCCAATCTGCTAGAATGAAAATTTAATACATTATAATGACTATCCCTATCAAATACATCTTTCCAAAACATATGATGTTCATAATGCTGTACACTTAACTACAATAAGAGACAAAGAATTAAAATCTGCTGGGATTAGACTTGGTACATTACAGTAGCAATTCCTATTGAATACAACATCAAAACTGTAAAGTAACTATATGAATACACATTTGTACGCATCCCAGATTCCTTTTTACTCCTTGAAGCTGTCAACTAACACATTGCAGCATTGCATGGACTCTTTCAATCTCCAGATTTGATCAATCAGTGATCAAACTTGAGGACTAACTGACCTTAAACAATGTCCTTCATTTTTGAGCAAATTCCTGACTTATAAGAAATTATAACCACTGGACTACTCTTATAAATCAGCTATGTCATACACAGTTAAGTGTCTATTCATTATTGTAGGTGTTATCCTAAGTATGAATTGCTAGATTCGGGGGTAAGCCATTATCCACTAAGTAATTATATAATCATGAAATGATTTCAGCATGAAAGAATCTAAACATGTGACACATCTATGATATTAAGCTTGAACAAGGACCTTGAGTGATTGTATAAATCAACAGATAGCTCAATCATAACATTCAACTCGGTTAAGCAAACCGAGAAATAGAAAACTGGTACCAAACAAAATCAGAATCGAATATGATGATGGGGTTTAACATAATCTAGCACAAACAATTCAAGTTTTATTTATAAGGGCAATAGAGTGCTACATGTAAGTTCATACATACCTAAAGGTAGAGAAATAGTAGTCAGAAGACCAAATAAAGGTCAGAAAGCAGGGGATGGAGCTCAGCAGTGATGAAGTGACAGAGACAACCCCAGAAACCAACAACAGCTTAGCAACACAGCAATGAGTAAAGGCAAAAACCGACTTCCAAACTCAGACCAGATGAAAACCCAGCAGTGAGAAAACCTTTTGAAGTTTCGAACTTGATTTTTTGAAGTATTCTTTAATGAGAATAGATGAATGAGGAAATTTCTGGATTTCAGTTAATTCTCCCCCCTTTTTTGCCTATGTCTATCCATCTTTATATATGAGTGAAGGAGTGTGTATATATCAGGAATTTTTGCAGAGAATCTCACAAGGGGAGGGAATATGTCAGCATGAATTAGGGACCGTCAGAGGGATAAAATACTTTGCAACTAACACTGTCAGCTGCCTATTTGCCATTAGCCCTTTTCTTTTGAGCCCTTCTTCTTTTATTTTCTACTCCTAAGGCCCCTAAAGTCTAATTATCTTTCAAATACAACCCCCAACCCGCCTAAGTATGCACTTACCAAATTGAGATTAATGGGCCTGCCTATCAACCAAGGCAGGTCTCCATTTGACCTTAAAAACAGAAAACAGTGATTTTTGAGCAATTGAGAATTTTTGAACATGAAAACAGTGATTTTTAAACTAAAATGCATCTAATTTAACAAATATTTAAGTAATCCTAATATACAAACAAAAAACAGGTTATTTGTTAAAACCTATTGTGTTAAAAAAAAAAAAAGAACAAGAGAAGAAGGAGAAGAAGAAAGAAAGACAAGAAAAATGGACGAACATTACCTAATCAAAACGAAATGAGCTTTCTGGTAACGTTCGTCAACCAACGGGTCTGAGCACTCTCTCGAAACGAACCGAAAGTAACATCAATCGATTGTTCTCACTGAGAACAATCGATTGTCGTGAGTTTTGAGTCGAGTCGCGTTCTGAAACCTCAAGAGTCAACAACGGGGGAATCAGGGTTTCCAACTTTTAGATCTAGAATCCGTAAAGTTGTAGGGTTTTGAAGGGAATGATTTAGAGATTAAGAATAAGGAGGCGAAGGGGATTACGAGGTAGTGATTTGGGGTGGATTGGAAGTGGGCCGCTGCCGTGAGGCGATTCTCGGCAGCGCTGTGAGAGCGAGGGCGAGAGAGATGAAGGGGCGTCTCTAGGGTTTCTTTGGGGATGAGGGGGGGTTAGAGACGAGTTTCGGACATATATATAGGAGAATGAGAGACGAATTCTAAACCGTTGGATCAAAGGGCGATTAATGGCTGAGATCGAGCGTGATCAAAACGGTATCGTTTTGGTTACTGATGGAGCGAACCGGGTATAGAAAATGGGCTGGACGGGTTGCGAAGGTTTTTTGGGCCTAAGCCGTTTCAGCGATTTGGGCCTTTTTAAACGAACAAGCTCTCAACCCAGTTTAACAAAACCAGCCTCTTCATTTCTTTCTTTAGTTTTTGCAGAAATGGCCACATTATTTCTAATTGCATTTAGTTTGCAACAAAGCCCTAATTAGCACTTAAACTAATTAATTAAACTAATTTGATTAAAGCTAATATATATTTTTTTGTGATTTTTATTTATCAATCAAGCAATTTGTATGTGATTAAATCCTAAAAATGCAAGTAAAATTTAAAGTGCTATGCAATGAAGAAATGGACATTTTATGGTATTTTCTATGATTTTGAAATACTAAATATGCACAAAAATGCAACTAAATGCGGACAGAGAAATTTCTAAAATTCTACAAAAATCAAAATCAATAAGAAAAGGTTTTTTTTTAAAGATTTTGTAGGAGTATTTTTGTATGACAAAAATTACATGCTCACAGCTGCCCCTCTTTGCTCGAGAACGTGAAAAGTTTTCGGAAAAATATAAAGTGAGCAATTACGAGCAATTTTTGCCCCTTTTACTCTCCATGTGAAGCATTTGGAAAAGTTTGACTGAACCCTGCTTCAAAGATTGCCTACATATCCTTGGCTATAAAGGAATCAGGTCAGTGTAGTTCTAAAAGTTTTTCGTAGCTGGGACTACCAAAAAGATGTGATTTCACTGTTGTTGCTACTGTTGCTGCTGTTGTTGCTTGCTGAACTCCTTATTACACCAAAGTCAAGAATGAAAAAGAAGCTAAACAAGCCTATCAGCTATGAGTTACAAGATTCCTATCTATACGTCTTTCGAAACTTGATCTTGAGTCCTGATTGCTCTTTTATGCATAATCTGATCTGAACCTTGATGCTTGCTAGCTGCAGATACTGGTTCATTCTTCTACATCTTCTTTTGATCAAAACGGGAAAGGTGATTCTCGTGGCCTCTGTCATGTCTTGAACAGCCCGTTTTGCGTTCTCGATTCACTTCTTTTCTTTTCTTTTCTTATTCTATTCTGGATTGAGACTTCTTCTTTTGGTTATCTCGAACCCTGTGCCTCGAGGTAAAACCTACTCAGACACCAAAATAAACAAATGAACGAAATTTTCTACCCCAGTTTTCACTAGAAAAATTTCGTGAGTTATATGTGACAAAACTCTATACTACTTCATTATTGAAAGCAATAAAGGTCGTGATTGATGTACCCTGTAAAAACCTGATTCTTTGGAAATGACGTATCTTGATTGTCAAAATGGTGCCCCAACTAGGGAGTGGAACCCTATGTTGGAAAAGAAGACTAGGGAGTGGAGACCCTAGGTCCAAAATAAAATCCACTAGGGAGTGAAGATCCTATGTCGGAAAAGAGACTAGGGAGTGGAGACCCTAGGTCAAAAATAAAATCAACTAGGGAGTGGAGACTCTATGTTAGTAAAGAGATTAGGGAGTGGAGACCCTATGTCTAAAAATAAAAACAACTAGGGAGTGGAAACCCTATGTTAGAAAAGAGACTAGGGAGTAGAGACCCTATATCTACAATAAAATCAACTAGGGAATGAAGGCCCTATGTTGGAAAAGAGACTAGGGAGTGGAGACCCTATGTTTACAATAAATCAACTAGAGAGTGGAGACCCTATGTCTAAAAATAAAATCAATTAGGGAGTGGAGAACCCTATGTTCGGAAAAGAAGACTAGGGAATGGAGACCCTATGTCTAAAATAAAAATCAATTAGGGAGTGGAGACACTATGTCTAAAATAAAATCAACTAGGGAATGGAGACCCCCTGTTGGAAAAGAAGACTAGGAGTGGAGACCCTCTATTGGGAAAGAAGACTAGGGAGTGGAGACTCTATGTCCAAAATAAAATCAACTAGGGAGTGGAGACCCTATGTTGGGAAAAGAGACTAGGGAATGAAGACCCTATGTCTAAAATAAAATCAACTAGGGAGTGGAGATCCTATGTTGGAAAATGCAGCTAGGGATTGGAAACCTTATACTACCATGATTTTGACTTTTCTTTCTTTTCTTTATTTTTATTTTCATTTTATTTTTAAATAAATAAAATGCGGGAAAGAATTTGGAGAAGACTTCCCTTTTGGAGTCGTTGCTGTCACAGAGTCGTTTCTAGCTCCCACGAAGATTCCTTTCGGTTGCACCTGCTTCCTGCGAGGTCGGCTTTGGGTTGCACCTGTTTCTGTTTTTCAAACAAAGAACAATTTGTCAGTTTGAAACGGTAGTTGGTTTTGCAGCCTTGAGCGTTTCAATCACTTGATATTGGCCGGATCATTGATGACGATTTCAAACTGCAATTAGTTGTTTCCTGAATATCAATTGCATTTCCGGTCCCCGAGAACCTTTGCTTTTCTAAAATTTACCACGACGATTGGTCACGTGGAACCTAACCTTTTCAACTTTATCTTGCCTTTTTGGGCATTCGACTTCTTTCTTCTAGTTTTAACCTCAGAGCACTTGGGAATCCTGAGCTTTTCATCCTTACCAAGATGGTTAGTCACGCGGGACTCAACCTTTCAACTTCACTTTCGCCCGTATAGGCACTTCAATTTGACTTCTTTCTTTTGAGAGTTTTAATTTCAAAGCATTAGCCGCCATGGCCAATCGGGATTAACTTGTTGCCTTTGCCGAGGTTGGGTGCCCTTTTTTACACGTTAGCTTGTATTGAACGAGAACCCTGTAACTCATTCTTGCCATCCCTTCTTTGCCTTAGTTTTGGAACCAAAGTAAGACCGAAAGGGATTTAAAGAACAACAGACAATGGAACGGACAATGAATTTAGACAAGAGGTATCCCTTCTGGGGAAAGGAAAGGACTTATCTGGAGTGCATGCAGACTTTAATGAACATGACATGCCTTTTGGACTGGATGCCTGATCTGTGTAAACCGTCCGACTCTCAGAAATTCATCACAACTCCTGCCTCGAAATCGAGAAACCTTGCCTAGGACTGTGTGGATGCCAATTGCTGTGAAGATCCTCTTTTCAATCAGTAGTGCCCTTTGCGGGTTTTCACCAGCTAACCTCTCTCATTTCTCTTCTCACCATCGCCTTATAGTGCCCTTTTCGGGTTTTCACTAACAAGACTCTCTCATTTTTATTTTCTCTGCTCGCCGTCGCCCCATGGTGCCCATGAGAGTTTTCACCAATAAGACTCTCTCATTTTATTTCTCTGATTGTGGTTGTATCAGATTCAAGTGACTGTATTCTCTAGTTCTTTGAACATTCTCGTTGATTAATCAGAAGGACTGGAAAAGGATTTGGGTAAAAAGATTTGGATTGGATTACAGCTTTGGAACCTTTCAAGCAAAACTGTCGCTGAACCATTATAACATCTGCCCCAGTTTCAACTTTTGGGGGAATCTGAATTTTTATTTTGGTGTGACTGAACCCCAGAGAGAGGATTCCTAGGTATCCTTCCAGAATCAAGTCAAACGTAGTTCAAGGTACTTTATTTTTGATTTTCTTTTTCTTCTTCTTTCTCCCTTTATTTTGTGTGTTTTTTTTTTTAATAACATCTTCAGGTTCCAAAGAGGAAATCAAAGAAAAGGTAACCGGCTCAAAGGTTTTGCAAAGGGTTGATAGTATTTGGGTAGCGAGAATGAAAGCCTTCGTCATCCCAATCAGAGAATATTAATGTTGTGAAAAAAGGGGTCAAATATAATACCTTTTGACTGCGTCTGCATTGACATTTGTCTCGGGATCATTTCCCCCGATATCTCCCAAATACAGCACTCCCTTTGGCAATACTCTTCTTATAATATACGGACCTTTCCAATTTGGAGCACATTTTCCTTTGGCTTCTTCATGATATGGGAGAATACGTCTCAGAACGAGCTGGCCCACTTCAAATTTTCTGGGCCGCACTTTTTTATTATAAGCGCAAGCCATTCTTTGTTGGTACAACTGCCCATGGCAAACTACGGTCATTCGCTTTTCATCGATCATGGTCAATTGTTCCAAACGGGTTTTGACCCATTCTTCATCCTCGATTTCAGCTTCTATAATGATCCGAAGAGAGGGGAATCTCAACTTCTGCAGGTATTACAGCTTTAGTGCCATAAACCAATAAGTAGGGTGTGATTCCAATTGACGTGCGCACGGTTGTGCGATACCCCAATAATGCAAAGGGCAACTTCTCATGCCATCGTCTAGAACCCTGAACCATTTTGCTGAGGATCTTACCATTTTGCTGAGGATCTTCTTGATATTCTTATTCGCCGCTTCAACAACTCCATTAACTATTGGCCGATAAGGGGTTGAATTACGATGCGTGATTTTAAATTGTTTGCATACCTCCCTCATCAAGTGGCTATTCAGATTTTCAGCATTGTCTGTAACTATAGTTTTAGGAATACCAAAACGACAAATAATGTTGGAATAAACGCAGTCCACCACTGCTTTCTTGGTGACAGCATTGAAGGTAACTGCTTCGATCCACTTTGTGAAATAATCAATGGCAACCAGGATGAATTTGTGCCTATTTAAAGCTTTTGGCTCAATCGGCCCAATAACATCCATGCCCCAAGCAACAAACGATCAAGGTGCTGACATAGGATGTAAATCTGAAGGCGGTGCGTGAATCAAGTCGCCATGTATCTGGCACTGATTGCATTTCCGGACAAAACTGAAACAATCTTTTTCCATGGTCATCCAGTAATAACCTGCCCCTAGGATTTTCTTTACGAGGACATATCCGTTCATGTGAGGCCCACAAACTCCAGAATGCACTTCATTCATGATCTTTTTAGCTTCTCGAAAATCTACGCATCTTAACAGATTCAGATCTGGGGTTCTTTTGTATAGAACCTCGCCACTCAATAAGAAACTACTCGCAAGCCTTCTGATAGTTCACTTTTGATCTCCACTGGCTTGCTCGGGATATTCTTTTTTGTTTAAAAATCTTTTGATATCATGGTACCATGGCTGAACATCTTACTCCATTTCAATTGCACTGCAATAACCATGGCTTTCTCGGACTTGAATTTCCGCCCGGGTAAGGCAGCATTGAGGCCAAAATAGCTAGTGCATCCACTAGCTCATTGTCGAATCGAGGAATATATATGAACTCGACGGACTTGAACCGTTTGCTAAGATCTTCTACATGTTGCCTGTACGGGATGATTTTGATATCTCGAGTTTCCCATTCGCCTTGGGCTTGCCGAATGATCAAATCGAAATCTCCCATAATTAACAATTTTTCTATATCCATATCAATTGCCATGTTCATGCCTATGATGCAAGCTTCATACTCGGCCGTGTTATTTGTGCAAAAGAACCGAAGTCGGGTTGTTGCCGGATAATGATGCCCTGTGGGTGAAATCAGAATTACTCCGATCCCGACACCTTTTGCATTTACAGCTCCATCAAAGAACATTTTTCAAGTATTGGTGTCTTCTGGCATTAGTTCAATTGAGTTCACTTCCTTGTCTGGAAAATACGTGGTTAGGGGTTGGTATTCATCATCTACCGGGTTCTCAGCTAGATGGTCTGTCAAGGCTTGGGCTTTCATTGTCGTGCGAGTGACATAGACAATGTCAAATTCTATGAGCAGGATTTGCCATTTTGCCAACTTTCCTGTCGGAATCGGCTTTTGGAATATGTATTTCAGAGGATCCATCCTGGTTATGAGATATGTGGTGTAAGCCAGCAGATAATGTCTGAGCTTCTGGGCGACCCAAGTCAGGGCGCAACAAGTTGTTTCTAACAAAGTGTATTTGGCTTCATAACTGGTGAACTTCTTGCTCAGGTAGGGGACGAATCAACATCAACTTGCTGCCTGTTGTCTTGGAAGCATTCCGGGGCAACATCCAAGCTACCTTGGTGCCTATGGTATAGGCAGAAATTCTTAGAACATTGTCTGCATGTTCCCAGGGGTATGATTTCTTCAAGGGCTTCAACATGTTACTCCAAATATAGGCCACAGAGCACTTCTTTCAACGATAGTCGACACTTGATTGCTTTGTGGGTGTTAGCAATATGATTTCAGAGTCACAATTAGAGAATGAGACGTTGGGTCTCCTTGCATAGACAGGAAGAATAGAGGGAAATGCTGATCAACTTGAGCGGAGAATGGATAAACTGGATGTTTTCGTGGCTGAGCGGCAGGGCAATTCTAAGGACTCCTCGAAGTATTTCATCGAGCTGATAGGACTCGACAAAATTAGGCCTTATGCACTCTTACGAGTTCTCAGGCAATTTGATTTAATTAAAGATGTGCCTCTCTGGACGAGAAAGGCTCTGTGTGAGGACGAGTACAATTGGTAGATCCTGATAACAAGGATAAGGAGACTTTAGGAGGAGTGGAATTATCTAATTATGATGCCGATGTTTCAGAATTCATGGTGAACTCCAGAATACTATGTCTGAATCGATGAAGAGGATGAGCAGGCCCGACCAAGCAGAGAAGGAATAGCCTAACTGAAACATGCAATGGCAGCCTTACAAATCTATCATGAGATTTTGCCGCACTAAACTTGTAGTTTGCTTAAGGCGCGTTTAAATAAATCATCATGACTATAGGTACGGTTTTCGTGGCATAGTCAATGATACGTAAATCCCAATTCAAGTGCGCGTTTTGCGTGACTTGATCACAACTTCAAATGTTAATAATAATAATAAACATGTTGTAGATCGCGGGTGCATCTTACGTGACGTGATTTGCAATGTGTACAAAAACGATAAGTGCGCGACGTCGCGACTTATTCAAACAAACTCCATAAATCCTAAAAGCAATTAAAACCCTGTTAAAAGCGGTTAGAAAGGTAAAATGCACAATAGGTTTAAAACATGTAATAAATCAGATAATTAGGCCAAGTATTAATTGTTAAGTGACTGTGCTAAAATCATGAAATCCAGAAATGCCTAACACCTTCTCCCATGTTAACAAAATTCCTTACCCGGTCTTCTGTGTTCGCGACCATAAATAGAGTAAATTTTTCTCGATTTGGGATTTTAAATAAACCGGTGACTTGGGACACCATAATAATTATTCCAAGTGGCGACTCTAAATAAATAAATAAATAATATCATTTCGAATAATGTCACTTTGCTTGGAAAAACTCCCCTATCCCCTATCCCCTATCCCTCGGAAAAAAGGAGGTGTGACAGCACTAGGTCGAATCAAGGAGGTTAAATTTTAATTAATTAAAATTAGATCTTGCTTAATACACGGGCACTCGACAATAAACAACATATCTAGTATGATCCCACAAGTGAGGTCTGAGGAGGATGGGGTATATGCAAACGTTACCTCTACCTCGTTTGAGGTAGAGTAATACACGAGCACTCTATCAAGGAAATCATACTTATTCAAACTTCCAATCGTTTTTGACAAAAGAAAATAACATAACCTAACTTACAAAATTAGACCCGAAAATGACATTTGATATCCATTTTCAATCATGTTACACCTCGTGTGTTCGTGCATTGTCGTATCGTAAGATTGCTAACATGGTAAGAAGGTATTTTTTTTGAGGTATTTAAATAGGATGATAGTCATGCGTTAAGTTTTTAATTCAAATGAGTTGTGACACGGAAGTTGAAAAAAAAAAAGTTTGTCGCAAGTTACGCTTGTAAATTTCACTGAAATTTGGGTCAAATGTGAAAGAGCTTTTCTCTCAATATACTTGGAGTTATGGGGTTATCCACCTATCAAATTGAAGATCTATGAGTCTAGTTTCTAATTCATTAAACCGTTTCTCGATACGATCTCCGAGTTGGGAGATATTCGCTTTTTCGCGAGACTGCTCCAAATAGCTCTCTACGGGGTCCACATATGTCGGCCAAGACTTGGGGATTTATAAAAAATACCCCAACCCCGATTTTTAGTCAGTATTTCCAGCATTTACAGAGCTTAGAAACCCTAAGAAATTCCTCTCAAAATTCTCCCATGATCCAAGACCAAAACAAAGGGCAATCAACACAAATCAAGTGTCGGGAATCCCGTGGCGCTAGTAAGTTTCTTGTTCATCTTGTTCTTGCTGATTTTTCTGTTGTTCCAGCTCGTGTGGGAGGTTGTTTAAAGTTTTTTATGTTCTGAAAAAACACTCCCTCACGTTTTAATATCAACCCTAGGTGATTTCAAGTCTTCTAAAGCGATTCTAGTGCCGAAAAACGCTAATTGATTGCTAGTTTCGCTTCCTTGTTTTTGTGGCAGCATTGGGGGGGGCTATTTCGTGGCTAATTAAGGTCAAATTGGAATTGTTCTTTCTTTTTGAAGGTAAGGAACCTCTTACCCTACATGTATTTAAGATTATCCAAGTTATGGCTAGGTTGTTGAAGATAGAACTTGTGAGATATACATCGAAAGGCTTGTTAGTAATGTTATTGGTTGGTGGGCTGTTTTATGTAGTTTTAACATGTTGCTTGGAGTTATGGTGGTATGGATAGGATTTCACTGATGAGGGGGAGTAGGAAAGTAAAAATTTTGTAGTGCTTTGCGGGAAAATTGAGCTACAAAAGAGCCTACGAACTTATGCCCGCGAGTTGCTTGCTTAAATGTCTAAGTGAAGACTCTCATGAGCTATGAGTTTGATTTGATCTCGAATAGTTCATTTTGTGTAGGTATCCATTCATATGGTGTTCAAGGACCCGGAAGACGCGTATAGCTCTATCAACGAGGTATGTAGGGTCCTTCTTTATATTTTTCGGCATGACTAGAATTGAATGAACGTTTATTGGATTGTTTCATCAAATTCGAACGGCTCCACTCCAAATTGATAAATATGATTAAATCTACCCTTTTCACATGAATGACTCATATCGAAGAAGATTTAAGTATTCTCATCCTTCCTTGTTCATCACTCAAAGAGAAATAAAATTCTTTTGTTCGTTCTTTTTCCGACGTCCATATTGATCATGGTTATTGATAGCTTGAACACGATATCTCTTCTGAGGTCGGTCTTGCATTGCACTTATGTATATATATATATATATGTGTTTTTATTTTCATTACCGAGCCGCGCTATAGTCGGCCGGGTAGGCACTTATATGTGCACCTAGACATGTTTCTTCTTTACCGAGCCGTGTTGTAGGCGGCTGGGTAGGCACGTAGCTGTGCATTGCCACTGATCAGTTGGGCAAAGATGATGTTGTGATGATGAGCTCACCCCACAGAGGGATTTATTATTATTGTTATATGATATGATATATATACCTCCACAGTGAGGAATGATTTTACGAGCACGCATTTACATTTATGTTGTGGATATGGTCGCCCTCAGTGGCTTTGAACAGAGTTTCAGGTTATTTGTAAATCTCTTCTCATATTATTTACCTTACTTGTGCTTGTCCTTGCCGCCCTACATATTCAGTACATATTTCGTACTGACGCCTTTTGTGCGCTGTGTTCATGCCCACAGGTGCTGATAGACAGGCGGGCGTGCCTCCGCAGTAGGACACTGAGATCAGCGGTTGAGTGTCGC
>MCJB01048538.1:4410-30149 GCA_002018475.1 Nicotiana obtusifolia
CCCCCCCTTGAATGTACTGGTGCTTTTCTTAGTTTTTGCTCTTGGAGATAAAGATAATTTATTTGTTTTTTTAATTAGGATCTGTAATTCAACTGAGTTCAAATACTTCTATTACTAATGGTTTTGATTAATTTTGTTCTTTTGTGTTTTGATTGAACGATTTTGTGACGGAGTTGTTGAGTTTT
This sequence comes from Nicotiana obtusifolia, assembly GCA_002018475.1. Taxonomy (NCBI): domain Eukaryota; kingdom Viridiplantae; phylum Streptophyta; class Magnoliopsida; order Solanales; family Solanaceae; genus Nicotiana; species Nicotiana obtusifolia. The sequence goes on from MCJB01048538.1 coordinate 4,596, forward strand.
CAATTGCTTCTATAACTCCGTTCGGTGATGCCGAGGATTTGACTTTTATTGGTCAAAGTTGTTGGGTTTTGGTGATAGTTCCGAAGCTAATTTATTTACTGCACCACATTTTATGACTTGTATGTTATAAGTGTGAAATGAATAGAACCCTTATTTTGTGTTAAAAGAAATACTCCTATCTTAGTATTTGAATGAAAATGAACTCGAATAGAGTGGTAAGGCATATAAAGGTTACCTATAGTAACCACTCCAACTAATTTCGGATTGAGGTAGTTGATTGTTACATATTTTATTTTTCTGACCATTTTTTTATATTAATCTTTTATCTGGATATTGATATACTTCTACATCCTTAACAGAAGGCTTGGACATTTTACTTTTTTGTTATTTTTTGATAGAATACTGAAAATTGTTGATGATTGCTATCTCAGGCATGAGCAATCAGCTTTTGTACTTGTCGTTTAACGTTTTAGTTTCTACTAAGTATCGGAAAATAGATTCTGTTGTAACCTTTTTCCTCTCTCAACTTCTTTAAATGTAGATCTTTTGGGGAACTCCTTCACTGGTGCTCTTAAGGACCTTGCGTTTCTCAAAATTGGCTCACATGCAAGGGGACAGAAGTATCTTGGATTCCTTTCCAGAAACTATTGATCTTAATCAAGGATCCATTTCAAATAATTCTCCCATGGATCAGACAGCTCCTTGGAATAGCTTTCTGAATCCAGTAGAGAATCGATTGTCAAATTCCATGCTTCCTTCTGCTGGAGGAAATCCTAGTTATGCTAATGGTGTTAACTATAATACTCAAAGTTTTAGTAACTGGAATCCAGGTGAGTCCAGCTCCACCGCTAATTTGCATGACCGCATAAGTGGCAGTGACTTGAAAAGAGGACAAAGTTGGCCTTCTTCATCTAATGATTATGCTATGACAAATTCAAGGTCCGAATGGCAATTGGAACCTACTAATGTCTTTCCTACAAGTGGTTATGGTGGCAATCGTCTTATTGGCAGGCCTCCTAGTATATCATCAAGCCTTGCCTCAGATCATAGTACAGTAAATGCTAATTTAAGTGGTAGATACAATAACGATGATGGTCGGATGGTGATGCGAACAAGTGTACCTTCAATTGTTTACAAATCTGACTGGTCAGAAGCGGAGTGTCCTCCGGCTTTTGGTGCATCTGATGACAGTGGTACCTCTTCAGGTAGTTCTGGTTATTTGGCAGGGACCAGTAATATATCAGGTTCGTCTATGGATAATTGGGGTTTATCCTGCAAGCGCAAGGTCCTTGAAAGCAGCTCAGGACAGCCTTTTATAGGTGGAAGTTCAAGCTCCAATGCAGGACATGAGAACATTGTACAGGATAACCATCCTAGTCATTATAATGCTTCTAGCAGCTTAAACATATCATCCCCTGCTGCAAATATGCAGCATGCTGGTTATCTGGAAAATCTTAATCCAAGAAATGGGGCTGGTACAAGTATATCTGCTTCTGATATATTTCCTCCTTTAAGTGCTGGTGGAGCTGCAGAAAGCTCTGCAAGAAATTTTTGTGTTAGAGCAAATCCTGCGAATCAGGATCAAACTGCATTTGGCTTACCACCAATTGGGACTACTGCAGGGCATTCTAGTGTCAGCCCCACCCATGTTCGACCTGGACCTGCCTCAGTAACTAGCTCTTTGGACTCGAGACAACCATTTTCACTGCCAATGAATTCAGGTTACCTGGGAAGCCAGTCTCACATGATACATGTTCCTGTTCCTTCAAGAGGCTTGCACTCACTTCCATGGAATGTATCTCCTAGTTCACAAGGTGGTAGTTCATCAGTGATTTCTAGAGATAGATGTGTTGCATCGGGGGATGAAGTTAACTTCAGTTCTATCAGAAATAGTGGGGACTCCCATCCATTTTTTCCTGTTCCTGAGACAAGAAATATGGTACTTGACCCCACAAATTGGAGCTTAGCTACTGCAAATGCAAGCTCTTCTAGAAACAGTCCTAGTTCTGCAGTTGACCCTGGTCCAAGCGGACGCAATGCTCATATTGCGTGGGCTAATCAGAACTCAGCAACTACTAGCCATCATACATTACCAGAATTTGCTCCTTGGATTCTCTTCCCACCAGTTGAGCCTGAGTCTGGAAGCCAGAGAGGTCATTTTTCTCTGCTGCCTTCGGCTCCTTCTTCCTCAGAGGATCCAGTGATATCCTCCCGATCTAGTAGCCGTGGTAACCGTCAGCCACGTCGTAGAACAAGTTTGATGGTTGATCGAGGTGATGATGTGGATGGTTGGCGTGCTTTAGCTGCTGATGTTGAGGGTCGACACAGGCTGGTATGGGGTTTACTTTCTCACAATAATATCTAAAGCTGTTGTATTTTGACTGTCCGTGTAGGTATCTGAACTTTGCGGTCTTGTATCTGTCATGGTATGTAAGGATATTTGCTCTCTTTTGCTATTTTGTCCTCCTCAAGACAACTCTTTTTAATTGCTTTGGTTAATAGCTTTATTTCCAGTTGGATATTTGGTTATTTTTCTCCAATCTGGTTCACTCATATTATTTAGGATTGGGGGATTATATGCTGGCCCCTAAATGTACATATTCTAAGAACACATGCAAAGAGTAAGTTTCCTCGACAATCAGCATCATGGGATCTTATAATGAGGTCGTAGAAGGATATTCTGTTTACTTTCTTGATCGCTTATGCAGCTGCTTTGTTTGTTGTTTATATGTGTCTTGATTATGAGATACTTTTCACCCGCCAATAATTTTCTTCTGGATTGGAGACATTGTCAATGCTGATTAATCTTGCCTACTTATGTCCCACAGATTCGTCAAGTCCTGAATGCCATGCGGAGGGTTGAAAACTTTCGATCAGAGGTTTTACGTCAATCCTTTAAATAATCTATTGAATAAAGTAGCAGAAATGAGTCGCAGCTTGTTATTTATATATTGTAATAGATATACTTTTAATTCTTCTGTAGAGCCCTGTAAACTTGAAAATATTTGCATTATCCTGATACTTTTGTAAGCTGCGCTAAGCTTAGTAAGAAAAGTAGGGAAATTATATTGCCTTGCATGGTAAACATGATTACCTGGATCGGGGAAAAGGACTTTTTACCTGATTTTTCTTCTTTTTATATTTTTGATAGGGTGAGTTTTAGTTGTCTGATTGCAATTTGGATATTGTGTGCATTTTCATCTTGTGGTATTCCAACTTTATTTTTTCGATTGTCCTACCACGAGGATTTAAGTGTTGGGAGCCAGTTATTTTGTTTGTCTTCGTGACAAGATCAAATTTCAACTGGTTTTTTATCATGAAGGTTCTAACTTCTTGTGTCACTGTTATAATAACAATTTTCATTGGACCGTCTAATTCCAACCCTACATCATAATGTGCTCATTACTTGGACCCAGCTGATGAACATGTTAATGAGTCCCAATAGAACAACTCAATTTTGCTTGGCCACTTTATGTGTTGATTTCTTATTAGTAAATGTAGTTTTGGTAACTTTTGTGGACACTTCTTATGTAAATTTTTCGCATTTCTTTCGTTTCTCAGGATTATATGTTGGTTGATCCTTTTATCAATGGAGCTGCTGAGTTCCATGATAGGCATAGAGACTTGAGGCTCGATGTTGATAACATGTCCTATGAGGTAATGTATTTCATTTTTGCTGTCACTAAATTTTGAGATACGGGTTTCACTGATTGCTTTGTCTATATTAGGAGTTATTGGCATTGGAAGAACGTATAGGAAATGTAAACACAGGCTTGAGTGAAGAAACCATTTCGGTCCATATGAAACAGCGGAAGCACGAGTCTGTATATGGACGGTCCTCATCAAACTTGGAGCCGTGCTGTATATGTCAGGTAAGAATCTTATCTGATGTTTTTACATAACCTGATAGTATTAGTTGGCAGATTTGTTAGCAAAAGTTTGTTCTATTTCTTGTACTGTTAATCAGGAGGAATACACAGCTGGAGATATCATGGGCATGTTGGACTGTGGGCATGAATTCCACACTAATTGCATTAAGCAGTGGTTATTGCTGAAGAATATCTGTCCCATATGTAAGACGACTGCGTTGAAAACTTGAAAGAATAACCTCACACAACTATTTTTTCATCTTTCATCTATACCGTCTCCTGTCCAAGTAAAGAAGACGACGATACAAAAAAAGAAAATAAGGGAGGTTCTTGTCAACTATACTTTGTCACCTGGAGCCCTGCTCATGAGGGATCTGAAGGGGTTGTAAGTACAAAGATTTGTCTGTGTTGAGGGAATTATTTGTACACCATCCTTTTTTCGTGTTGCGGACATTTTCTTGGATTAATACATCACTTAGAACAAAGATTGGCTTCGGTGGTACTACCCATTTCTTGATTTGTTGTGGGATTGTAATGCGATAGATTAGGTGTCTCGAGTCCTATTGAACGATTTCGAGGGTGTTTGGATTGGCGGTCAAATCAGCTTTTAAGTTCTTTTTAGTTATTTTCAGTGTTTGACAAAATTAAAAAATATTTAAAATAAGTCAAAAAAAACTGTTTAAAACAAGTCAAAAGCAACCCTAATTTATTGTTTTTCGACTTAAAAGCTATTTTTGCTTAAGAGTCATTTTTTCAAGACAATCTAAATTGGCTCTTCATCACGCCTAAAAGTGTGTAACTGCGTTGAAAACTTAAAAATCAAAAACAAGAGAAAACAAGCTCGTAGATCACGCATTTGTAAATAAACCGATGTATGGTAAATTATACTAGAAGGATAAAAGCCAACTCAATCAGCTTTTAATAGTGAATCCAACACCTTAAATTAAGACTGTTTCAGTCAGCTGTAATATAGTTTCCGAGTTAACTCTCAATTAACAATTGTTAACAAAATTAAGACAAGGATTTGCTTGGCAACATTAAACCAAAAAATAACTAGGATTATAAAATGTAATCCAACACGCCCGGTGGACTCCAACCCATCGCCTGATTTACGACGGGCGCTTGCGTACATTTCCTTGCCAATTAATATTTGTTGAAGGTCTAGGAATTTACGACTATATTTGTTAATTATTTCCATCTATACCCTTAATAATAAAAAAGTAGTAGTTCTTTTAAATATTTTTCGATTCTCAAAATATATTTAATACTTTGTAAATTATACTTTGTATTTATTATTTTCTTAATGGGCGTTAAGAAAACTAAAACGACAATTAAAAAGGGACAGAGAAAGCATAAATCCAAAAGAAGAGAAACCACGTTGATTCTTTTCTCCCCAACGCCACCGTCCATCCTACAACAAAAAGAAGCTTCACCCCTTAGTGATTACCTTTCCTAGAGTTTGATCTAAAGGAAGTAAACAATGAGAAGAAATGGAATAGCTTTTTCCTTAAATCTCAGCAAGAACCTCTTTCAACACCATTCTCTCTTTTTCCTTTTCCTTTTCCTTTTTCACAAGTTATTCAAGACCATTATCTAAGATAAGCTTTTGATATAATGTTGAGAGAACCTTCAGATTTCAACAACCCCACCAATTCAAGATGGAGAACAACAACAATATGTACCAACATTTGGTTGAAATAGATGAACCTGAGAATGACTTCTATCTCCCAGATTATGATGAAGAAGAAAAGGATTCCAACTTCATTTTCGTCATCAACACAATCCTAAGTGGCACGGCTCGCCTCAACGTCCTCTTACCCACTGTCACAATCCTTGCCTTCACCATTTTTGCACCCATACTAACCAGTGATGGCCAATGCAACAAGTTTGAGCAATATATAACAGGGATTTTCTTGATCCTATCGGCTATTTCTTGCGTGTTTTTCTCTTTCACTGACAGCTTTAAATCAGCTAGAGGGAGACTACACTATGGGGTGGCAACATTCAGTGGCATTTGGACTTTCAATGGAAGAAGGATTAAGCCTTGTGTGCCAAGAGATTATAGACTTAGATGGTCTGATATTTTTCATGCGTCACTTTCATTGATTGCTTTCCTTACCTTTGCAGCATCGCACAATGATGTGCTTCACTGTTATCACTTTGTTGTTCCAAGAAAGGTCATAAATACTGTTCCATTGGTGATTGGATTTGTGATTAGTCTTCTCTTTGTGATATTTCCTTCTAGGAGAAGAGGGATTGGGTATCCCTTCTTGCTACAAAGTGATATATAAGGCAGAAAAACTGAGGTGATGTTACAAGTATTACGTTAGTCAGTCAGACCTCTCCATAACGGCCAAGTGTTTTTTGGAACCGCTATTTCATGTTATCTTATTTTATATGTTCTCTATAACAGCACTTTACTATAACAGTCAAAGAATATCAGAACATACGAGACTGTTATAAAGAAGGTTTGATTGTACATGGGAAACAAAAAAAATGTAATGTTCCGGAAAGACTTTTATCCTTGTGTTATATCTTTACTTCAGTAGAGGGATTGGGTATCCCAGATATGTTAATTACCTGGTTCACGTGATAATCTAACGACATTCTGTTTTGCACCTTGCATCTAATGTAATTCAAACAAAAAGCAGAAACTTTATGCAAGAAGCTCATTTACACAATAATACATACAGTAGGACAAGCCACAATCACTTATATACATATAGCTATCAACAGTATGATGAAATAAGATCTGAATCAGATCACAATATCACATATTATAACTCCTTCCGCGGATCTAACTATTTTCTGAGGTTGTACGCTGGATTTGGCACCCCTGGAGGTCTACCAAGGTCCTGTTAGTGTCCTTCTCAAGCATCTTAACTTATTTCCCCACGGCATATTCATCTTTTCCATTAACTGCGATTTGATAGAACAGAATAGTTAACAAGATGATAGGGGCATTCAAACAGGCAATCAAGTTTAACTAATCACATGCATCACTCTCACTCAGTCGCATAGAACGCACATTCACTTTTAAAACTGTGACATCTTAACAGGTGATGCATTTTCACAAGAATGTATGATCACGCCATTCAACTCAGGTAACATGATTGACTGTTAAGTTATGTACTATAGGATTCATTTCACTAGCTTACCCTATGGTTCATTGATTGCATTACTTAGTGCTAATATGGTATTTTCACTTCGGTTTTCCGATTTGTTTGCTTGTTGTTTCCCCTTCCTTTTATCTTTCCTGAGCCGAGGTTTACTGGAAACAGTCTCCAGTCTCTCTGCCTTCTTAACGGTAAGGGTAAGGTCTGCATACGCACTACCCTCCCCAAACCCCACTTGTGGAATTACACTGCGTTTGCTGTTGTTGTTGTTACCCTATAGTTCACATTTGTTTAACTTACGACTGCTGTATCTAGTCCATAATTAAGCAGGAAAGGTAGGTAGTTATCGAATCCAGCAAGAGGTACATGTAGTTGTAAAAGAGGTTAGTACCTGATCTTTCTGCATCTCGATAAATTCAGCCTGCACGAAACATTGAAAAAACAGCAGTTATTACAGTAACTTTCTTGTAGTAGTGCTGTGAATTTGAATAATTGTCAATATACCTGTTTTTTCTGCAACTCTTCGTTTATTTCTTTAAGCTTCTCCACCTCAGCTTCCAACTCTAGAGTGTACGCCTGTCATATCGAAGTGTCATTACAGAGTTAATTCATTCAAAACCTAAATGTATAAACACGTTTCTATCAATATCTCCCTCAGTCCCAAAAGTTCCACCAGTTATATTTAAGATTAAAGATTCTAAAGCTTTAGTGAAGAGCATATGCACTTCCCACAAGTCAACCTGCAAACTTACTTGCTTCATTATGTTAATAGATAATGAATCCCTTTGTCAAGTTCTTTATTATTCACATTTTTCCGGGGAAATGTTATGATTATCTTCTTGACATGAAAATTGTTGAATGCTGAACTATTTTCCATCAGCTGCACGAGTTAGTTTCATTGTACAACAGCACAAACAAAAAGATAATTTGAAGTAACTCAACATATAGAATATCAACATGTGAGTTCACCTGCTTCCGAGCCCTTGATCTAGCTGCGGATTCTCTGTTCTTAATCATCCTCTTACGTCTTCTTTCCACAACTTTTTCCAAAGAATTGCATGATCTCCTCCCTCTTCCGCCTTCACCAAATGCATAAGGTGAAGGTGAAAGAGATGATGTATCCTGATCCTTCTTAGCAATCATGTCCGGTGACAGTTGATTTCCAGGCGATCCTCGTTTTGCTGGTGCAACTCCATTATGCAATCCGGCCAAGCCTTTAACACCATCCTGCATAACACTGCCTTGAACAATAGTACTAGTATTTACAGAAGGACTCAACATGCTGACAACGGGTGCCCTAGCAGCCGTGCTAGCCAGTTGGCCATTCTTCCCTAATTGCATAGGAGATGCAAAGGCCACATTTGGTTTTTGTTGTGAAGATGTGGCACTAACCACATTCAACATATTTTTCTCTTCAAATTGATTACTGAACAGTCCAGGATTTTGAGTAGGTTGCTGAAAAGCTATATTCAGACCATTGTTGTTAGTGCTCGGTTGACTTAAACCACCGTTAAACCTTACATCATTCGAACTTCCAGTTGGTTGCATATATTCTCGGACCACTCCTGCTCTAACTAAAAACTCCTCCAATGTCATTTCACCCAATGTAGGTTGCCTCTCTCCAAGATTTGGCCATTCTGTACAATTTCCATCTTTAGAACTAACTGTTGTTTCTTTCTGGAAATCTCTCCATACTTCATCTACAGTTTTCTGACTAAGCGTCCGAGGTAGTGTTAAGGAACCTTGTCTTTGCAAATTTCCAACACCCGCAGAAGATGCTACAACTTGAGACTCTTCAGCTGTCCAAATATTCATCAATAAGTCCTCCAAATTCATTGATCCGAGATCTTTTCCAAGTCCACAGGTACTCTGGAGCTCATCAAAAGTTAACGAGTATAAGGAAGATTGTCTTGCCAAAGGAAAATTACCACTTCCCATTGACATCCCACCGTTGCTCTCTGTCTGTGGCGTGTCAGCAAAGTTCTTGATGTTCATGTAAGATCCCATTGTTCAAGAACTCAAAGGAGATTGAAATCTGATCAAAAGTTCAGTAACAACATTATTTATCAAGATTATTAGATTTGAATTGCGCAAATCTTCCAAAATTTCAAGACTTACAACAACAACAACAACAAAACCAGTATAATCCCGGTCTATGGAGGGTAGTGTGTACGCAGACTTTACCCCTACCTTGAGGGTATAAAGGCTGTTTCTGATAGATACCGGCTCAAGGAAAAATGAAAAAAAATAAGCAGTAGCAACACGCCATAACAACAGCAAGAAAGCCAAAATTTCAAGACTTATGTTTCATTATAAATGCTTTGTATGGAGGATTATTAAATCCAAACTCAAATACAAAAGTCATTGCCAAATTCAAAGAAAGATGCAACCTTTATATTCTTACTTCACTATAGCTTTGAAAAAACTGAAAAGTAGCAGTAAAGAAAATAGAGCTATATGTACAGATCATGGTTCAAGATCAAAAGTTGATTAAAGAATCAACTTCAATCTCAAACTCATTCATCCAATATCAGCTATAAATGGAAAACACTCCATAATTAAAACAAGCAGCATTTATATGATCACAACCAAGTATCTCAATTTATTAGTCTTCAGCAAGCTCATTTTGAATCCAGAAAGAAAAACTCAATCAGTTAAATAAATAACACTAACTACTACTAATATATTATTCTAATCTTCAAAAACAAATCAAACCCAAAGGATAATTGAGCAAAAGTTTTGATCTTTGTTCTTTCTTTTCTCAAAAGTAAAAAAGGCTTGATCTTTATTAGGATTGCTGTTAGCAGTATCAGACTAAAGAATATTAGCAAAAAAGACAACAGAAGATGTAAAAAATCCAAAAATGAGCTAAAACAATTTTCAAGAAATGCCCAAAAAAGAATACCCATTACTACAACACCTCTATAATCTGAAAAACAAATCAAAATCAAAATAAGATCAAGAAAAAAATGTTTGATCTTTAGTAGGTGATTCTTAGCAAAACAAACAATAGAATATGTGAAAAAGCAAGCTCATTTAAATCCAAAAATGAGCTAACTTTTTCTCAAGAATACCCAATTACTACAAGAGCATTCTAGTTTAAAAAGTTAATCAAAATCAGAAAATAATCTAGAAATAGTTTTGAACTTTATTAATATGTGAAAAAGCATGCTCATTTAAAACCCAAGAAAAAACGAACTTCAGGAGATGCCCAGCAAAAGAGATAAGAACACCCTATTACTACAAAACATTCTAGTATAAGAAATTAATCAAAATTAGAAATAATGAAGAAGTAGCTTTTAATTTTTATTAAGCTTGTTCTTAGCAGAAACAGACAAAAGAAGAACGTGAAAAAATGAAGAGAAAAATAACAGTAACAAAAAGAAATTTACCTTTTTTTGAAAGAAGGAAAGAGAGAGAAAGAGAGCAAGCGTGTCGATCCCTTCTTCTTTCGCTAGCTTTAAGGCTTGCTCGAGTCGACAAGTGTCTCTCTCTTTTTAAACTGCATTTTCTCACTTTTTCTTTAATCTTTTTTAAAATGAGATGTGGTGGATGATCAACACGTGGGTCAATTAGAGGCTGTATCTTTCCCTGATTTGTTTGTGTAGCCATTAGAAGTGGAGTCCTAGGAGTCGTTTGGTACGCGTACTAAATTATCAGATGGCTATAATTTCAGTACTAATTTATATCACATAAGAGATGGATAAAATAATTTCATATTTGATGAGATAAGATGGGATAAGATGGGATTTCCTGAATTAAATTTGGGATTAAATTTATACTTTGTTTGGTTGGCGGATAAATTTAAACCTCCAACCAAACAAGGTATAAATTTTATCATATATCTTATCCCACCTTATACCTCATACCAAACGACCCCTTAAGGCATAGTAAAATTGTCTCTCTATGACCTATAGGTTACATACTCGCTCTATAAGCAAACATTAATTTGTGTTAAAGTAAGCTATTTACATCATACGTGCTATCTTTCTTCGAATCCCACATAAATACGAGATTGTTTTATGCATCATACTATTTCTTTTTGAATTATCATTGTTATTGTGTAGCCAAGGAAATTGTGAAAAGTGGAAGGATCTGGACCATTTGTTAAATGGTTCCCGACATTGAAGTAGATGGCGTATGTTGATTTGTTGTTTTTTGTTTTGTGCTTTTGTCTTAAAGAAAAGAGAGAGTAAGCAAGCGGTAAGCGGAGAGTGCGGAGACAAAATGAGATGGGGCTTGAGCGTCCGCTCATCTAACTGTAGGGACTCGAGTGGGGGTGGTTTAGGCCAGATTCGGTTTCTTAGCTCTCCTTTGGATATATATTTTGCCTATTTTTCAACAAAACAAAATAAAAAAATATTATTTGTTTATAGAGTTTGATCACTTTTCCAAAAAAATTAAAGAAACATTTTTAAGTTTCAAAATTAGGTAAAAACAAATTCTTTCATTTACAAAACTATAACATATTACCAAATAAAATGTATATATAAATACAATTTCAACTTTTAAAAATTATTTTTCAACATAGCTTTAATTTTTTTAAGTTTCAACCAAATTTATATATCCAAACACTAACTTAATCCTCCTCGTTTACACCAGTACAATCGACTTCCCAACTTGAAGACTTGAGGGTTGTTTGGTATGCGGACTAAATTATTTCGGGATTATAATTCCAAGATTATAATACCAGAATAAATTTATATTACCTATCAAATACGACATAAATTTAATTTCACATCTTATCTTATCTTATCCCTCGTACCAAACGACCCGGGTACAAGATAGAACATGAATTGTTGTTCCAAAAGTCCTTAACATTCATATCATCTGGAAAAAGATCCATAAACCCATTACTATGTCACATGTGACACGTCTTGTTAGTGTCATCCTCATGATTATGTTATCGCACATAGCTTTGAAATAGAGGCTAATTTAGAGTTTGAAATTTACTAACTTTTAGAGCAATCTCAAGTATGCAATAGTAATTGATTCATAGTCAAATATTTATAAATATTTAATAAATTTTAAATATATATAAAATCAGAATAAAATATATTATGTTCTGTAAACCTATAAGTAGCGCTCTAAATCCGCCACCACAGTCAATTAAGAGGTAGTAATTCATATTTCATACCATACAAACAAACAAAATGGAGCGTACAACGCATAAGAGGGAAGAAACAAAGAAGACACTGGGACTATTGCAACATAGACGACTAGGCAGGACCTCGAATGAAGCAGAAGGAAGAACCTTAGGAAATACTACTACTACCCAATTATTTTACTTCTTCGACACCCAATGGACTTTCTTTTTTTCGTTTAGTAGTATTTGAATGGTTAACTTGAACTAATTATACGTAAATATAACTTGGACGAAATTTAGAATAAACCAAAAGTTTATCTAACCTTATCATGTTGATAGTAGATAATAGTGCACTATGTCACAAAATCAAAACATAGAGAATATGGCCGCTCATTTCAATTGGAGATAATGGTACTATGGAAATTAAAGAATCAAACCGACAATTGCCATATTTGTGCATGGCTAGCAATAGTCATACAGTGACAATTAGGGACGAATTTATTCTTTCGACGCAAAGCGTAATATAAAATTCATTAAAATTTTAATAAATACTAAATTTAAATCTTATATTTTATAAAAGAAAATTCCATATAAAGTTACAGATTAATCTATCAAATTAAAATCTTAAATTCGTTGTGCGCTGATGTATAGATGCAGCCAGATTTTGATCTTCTTTGGAGTTTAATGTGGTTGAGAAACAGGTAGAGGTATAGGTAGAGATAGCAAACCTCTCCATCCCCTCTTATTAAAAAGCTACATTATTAAATTGTTGACGTATCTATCACTCTATTCAAAGATATAATAAAAAATCTTATCAACTCGCAAAGGGAGAACATGCCACTTTAACTATCCCTTCTGAGGTTTTTAACTTTTTTTTGCATTATTGTTGTTGTTTTTGTTTTTGTGTGCTTAAGATAAAGAGGAGTGATTGATTTCATTGTATTTGGGTGAGAAAACTTGTGCCTTTAAATTAAAGTTCACTACTGCTCATCTCTCCCTGCCGACTCATTACTCTCTCCTTTTTTGAATTCCACTCTCCCAAATTATGTTAAAAAGAAAGAATCATTCACTTCACTGTCTTCACAACTGAAAGTTTGGTATATAAGGAAGTTTAAGAAAATTTTATAACTACTCCTAAAATATTTTAGTTTTATGCGTCTACAGTGGAAACGAACAAGTTACTAATCTAATTGAGTTACGTGATAAAGCCTAAGAAAACAATTTACTAAGAAATTTGATATAGGCACTCAACAAAACCACGAATGTACAAATAAATGATTCAAACAATTGCATCCCTTGAAACAAACATGATCATAGTCTTTTTAAAAATAAAAATAAAAATTGAAGGCCTCATTTTTAGATTTCGCTTTAAGCCACCGAATATGTTGAGCCGCCCTAAGTTCTGTGTATGTAAAAGACATTTATCTATACAATTAGATTATGACTTATTAGGTGTAACTACAATTCACATTGTAAATTCCATCTGGCGCAATTCTTTTGCTATTCATGAGACAAGATGCATTTTCTTTCTAGCCTCTCTGCTAAAACAGTTTGGCTTGTAGCCTGTTTGGCCAATGTTTTCAAATCCAACAACACTTTTTTCTTAAAAAAAAATATTTTTTTTAAAGTTGAAGTGTTTGGTCAAACTTTTAGAAGAAAAAAAATATTTTTGAATAAAAGCAGAAGCAGTTTTGGAAAGGCAAAAAATTATAATTTCTTCCTAAAAATACTTTTTTGAAAAACACTTTTAAGAAAAATACACTTAGAAACGTTTTTTAAAAGTTTGGTCAAACATTAATTGTTGTTCAGAAGTGCTTTACAAATTAATTAGCCAAACAGCTTCTCACCAAAAGTACTTTTGAGAAAATCACTTTTAAAACAAAATACTTTTCAAAATAAGTTGATTTTTGAAGCTTGACCAAACAAGCTATTACCCTCGGAGGCATTTGGGTTTATTATCCTCGAGATCGAGAGAACCACATTTGGACTTGCGTTTCAATGTGTGGTGCTGTATATAGTCGAAGTTGGCCCAACTGTATATGGTCGAAATCGGGCTCGATTCTATATGGTTGAAATCGGGATCGACTATTGCACGACAGGTCGGGTTCGGAATGAATAGGATTGAAGATCGACCCCAAGTTTCATCGAAGCGGAACACCGAGCTCGTGATCCGAAATCGATCCGGACCTCAAAACTGCTCGAGGGAAGATCACCGAACCTAAATAAGGGAAAGCCAGAATATCCGTAATGAGACGAGAATCGCGGCGGGAATCTCGGCACAAATCAATGGAATCGCTTAATTAGCAAATCAGGAGATCTTTTACCTTATATGGAGTTGTACCAAATGTAGGATTCCCCTACTATATAAAGGTGGGGTTTAATTATTTGTAAAGGCACTTTTTCAATCATCGATAAAGACAGCTATAGATTGTGCTCTTGAATTATTATTTCATTATCTTGTTCCAATTTCTATTATAATCAATTCCTGCCCAAGAAGGATCAACCAACGATCAACAGTGTCTAGCTTGGGTGGTTTGCATTCTTTTCATTTATTACTTAATTTTAACTTCAGTTGTCTCATCATTTGTATCAATTTAGGTCACGTATCCTTAAAATCACGTATAAATGCAATTGTTATCCGATTTTTAGGGTAAACAGTTTAGCGCCCACCGTGGGGCTAAGGATAATAGTGGATATTTGATACAAACTTTCATAACACATTGCTTCACGCTTGCTCTTTGAAGTATCTTTGATTCCAGGCTATAATATAGAAATGTCAAATTCTCAATCGGCACCTTTGCACGTTGACAACGAGTTCGATCACCTAGGCGAAAATAATAATGTAGCGCCCCATGACGAAATTTTGATCAATGCTAATTCACATGTGGCGGTCGATGCAGATCAGCCTACTGATCCCTCAAATAGCGTTCATAGGGGAGTCCGATCAGTAACTCAAAATCCCCAAAACGTTGAAAGGGACGGGATCAACCTCCAGATGATACTTCAAAATGTTACAAGCCAACAGGCGGCGATAGCTCAATTACAAAATCGAAGCCAAATCTCGAACAGGGTTGAGACCGGCCCCTCCGGGGAAATTACCCTCAAGGATGGATCGATCATAGGAAGGTCGAATGAATGTGAATCGGGGGCAAACCCCTAAATCATGAAGATGCTCGAAGAACTGACAAAACGAATAGAATCTGAGGAAAAGAAGATCGAGGCAAATGACAAGAAGGTGAAAACCTACAACTCCAGGGTAGATCAAATCCCAGGGGCACCCCCGGTGTTAAAAGGCCTAGATTCCACGAAGTTCGTGCAAAAACCTTTTTCACCGAGCGGCTCCGAAATCGATCCCCAAAAAATTTCGTATGCCCGAAATCCCCAAGTATAATGGAACGACCGACCCGAACAAGCATGTAACCGCGTATACATGTGCTATCAAAGGGAACGATTTGAAGGATGATGAGATCGAATCCGTCCTATTGAAAAAATTTGGGGAGATCCTGTCAAAGGGAGCCATGACATGGTATTACAACTTACCTCCTAATTCTATTGACTCATTTACTATGCTTGCAGATTCTTTTGTGAAGGCACACGCAGGTGCCATCAAGGTCGAAATGCGGAAATCGGACCTTTTCAAAGTTAGGCAGAAGAATAACGAGATGCTCCAAGAGTTCGTGTCCCGGTTCCAAATGGAACGGATTGATCTGCCACCAGTCACTAACGATTGGGCTGTTCAAGCTTTCACTCAGGGACTCAATGTTCGAAGCTCAGCGGCTTCACAGCAACTAAAGCATAACTTAATAGAGTACGCGGCCGTCACATGGGCTGACATACATAGCTGGTACCAGTCGAAAATCAGAGTCAAAGACGATCAGCTCGGAGACCCTTCGGGATCCATTTACCCTGTTAGAGCTTATGACAAAATCAGAAGGGATATTTATCGCGAACCAAGATCGAATAGAGATCGACATCAGCCATATCACGGGGACAGAAAGATCTGTGTATCCGAGCAAAACTCCTTAAGACATGAAAGGAGAAGTGACCGAGATCAGAGCAGCTGGGGGCTCATGACAAAAAGTAGCTTCTAAAGGCCCATCAGTCATAAAGAAGCACCGCGATTATCGGAGTACAACTTTAATGTCGATGCTGCCACCATTGTATCGGCTATCGGTCGCATCAAAGATACTAAATGGCCTCGACCATTGCAATCCGATCCAACCCAAAGGGATCTTAATCAAATATGCAAATATCACGGCACTCACGGTCATAGAACGGAAGTTTGTCGGCAAATGAGAGAGCAAGTAGCCTGGCTACTTAGTAACAGACATCTTCGAGAATTCCTGAGCAACCGAGCCAAAAATCACTTCAGAAACAGGAACTCTAACAAAAAGACAGGCCAGGAAGAACCTTAACACATGATCAACATGATTATCGGTGGAGTCGATACTCCTCAAGGGCCAATGTTGAAACGCATCAAAAAATTCATTACTAGGGAGAAGCGCACTCGGGATTACACGCCAGAGGAAACTTTATCTTTTAACGACGGGGATGCGGATGGAATTGTACAACCCCACAATGACGTACTGGTAATATTTGTACTCATACATAAAGTTAGAGTAAAACGTGCGTTAATCGATCCAGGTAGCTCGGCCAATATAATTCGATCATGGATCGTGGAGCAACTCGGCTTGTTAGACCGGATCATTCCTACAGTCCGAGTACTTAACGGGTTCAATATGGCATGTGAGACCACCAAGGGTGAGATAACATTGCCAATAAATACCGCTGGAACCATTCGAGAAACAAAGTTCTGTGGGATTGGAGGAGACATGAGATACAATGCTCTATTTGAGAGTCCATAGATCCATGACATGAGGGCGGTGCCTTCGACATTGCACCAGGCGTTGAAATTTACGACGCTTGATGGATTTAAAATAGTTTATGGGGAGCAACCAGCCGCGAAAGAAATGTTCGTGGTGGAAGAGGTGATGCCAACACCAACGGTTCCAACCAAGAGATCGAAAGCAGGACAAAATAGCAATCACATATACCATCTTCGGCAAATGTGGACAAACAAGTATATATCGAGGAAGATGATTATGGGATTCCCAGATCTTTTATCACCCCGATAATTTCGATGCCACTAAATCGACTGTCGAGGAACTGGAACAAGTTACGCTGCGGGAAGACTTGCCTAAATGAAAGGTATACTTGGGCTCGGGGTTGAGCTCCGAGCTTAGGACAAAACTTATTCAATTTCTTACAGCTAATGAAGACTGCTTCGCTTGGTCCCACCTTGATATAACAGGTATCCCGTCGGAGACCACTCACAAGCTGAGCCTGGATCCGAAGTTCCATCCGGTCAAACAAAAAAGGAGGCCTTAGTCCAAAATCAAACATGCATTCATCAAGGTTGATGTAACTAAACCTCTAAAGATACGGTATATTCGGGAGGTTAAAGTACCCGGATTGGTTAGCTAACATAGTGGTAGTCCCTAAGAAAGGGAATAAATTAAGAATGTGTGTCGATTATAAAAACTTGAATAAAGCATGTCCAAAAGACTTTTTTCCCTTACCCAACATCGACCGCATGATCGATGTTACTATCGGACATGAGACCCTTAGTTTTCTCAACGCATATCCAGCTACAACCAAATACGGATGAACCCACGTGATCAGGAAAAAACTTCCTTCATCACTAAATATGGCACATATTGTTACAATATAATGCCATTTGGGTTAAAAAATGCTGGCACCACATACCAACGCCTAGTAAACCGAATGTTCGAGAAACAACTTGGAAAGACAACGGAGGTTTATATTGACGACATGTTAGTTAAGTCCCTACGAGCAGAGGACCATTTAAGATATTTGCAGGAAACATTCAGTGTACTGAAGTAGTACAATATGAAGCTGAACCCGGAAAAGTGCATGTTTGGAGTGGGTTCGGGTACATTCCTCGGATTCATGGTGTCGAATCGGGAATTAAGATCAACCCTGAAAAGATTAAGGGTATCGAGGATATCACGGTCGTAGACAATGTGAAAGCCGTGCAAAAGTTGACCGGACAGATAGCCACTCTAGGGCGATTTATTTCGAGGTCGTCCGATAGAAGCTACCAGTTCTTCGCTTTATTGAAAAAGAAGAATAACTTTTCATGGAACCTAGAATGCCAGCAGGGTTTGAAAGAACTCAAAAGGTATTTATCGAGCCCGTCGTTGCTTCATACACCGAAGGTGGACGAACAACTGTACCTTTATTATGTCAGCAGAACCTTAGGCGAAGTCGAGACTAGGTACCCTCACCTAGAAAAACTGGCACTCGCTTTGTTAAGTGCTTCTAGAAAACTGAAACCATACTTCCAATGTCATCTCATATGCGTCGTAACAACTTACCCATTAAGAAATGTGATGCATAAGCCCAAGCTCTCGGGACGATTGGCCAAATGGGCCATAGAAATAAGTGGGTATGACATTGAATATCGACCTCGGACCGCCATTAAATCCCAGGTGTTGACAGACTTTGTGGCCGGTTTCACACCAACCCTAATACCCGAGGTCGAAAGAGAGTTGTTAGTTGACTCAGGAACTTCTTCGGGAATATGGACCCTCTTCACAGACGGTGCCTCGAACGCAAAAGGATACAGACTTAGCATCGTATTGAAGCCACCAACAGGTAATATAATTAGACAATCTATTAAGACTTTGAAACTGACTAACAACGAGGCAGAATATGAAGCCATGATTGCAGGCCTAGAACTAGCCAGTAGCTTGGGAGTGGAAGTGGTCGAAGCCAAGTGCGACTCCCTTCTTGTGGTAAATCAAGTCAATGGAACGTTCACGGTCAGAGAGGAACGGATGTAGAGGTACTTAGACAAACTGCAAGTGGCATTTCATCGGTTCAAAGAGTGGACCTTACAACATATGCCTCGGGATCAAAACAGCAAGGCCGACGCCCTCTCCAGCTTTGAGTCGTCGATCGAAGACAACGAGTTTGACTCGAGAAAAGTCGTACAGCTTGCTGAGATCAACTCGACGAGCCTAACTTGGGATTGGAGGAACAAATACATAGAATATCTCAACTCTAGTAAACTGCCCTCGAATCCAAAAGAGTCAAGGGCCATGCGTACGAAGGTGGCCCGATTCAGCTTGTCCGAAGACGGAACCTTGTTCAGAAGAACATTTGACGGCCCACTCGCGATATGTCTGGGACCGGGTGATACTGAGTACATTTAAAGGGAAATCCACGAAGGTATCTGTGGGAACCATTCAGGCGTCGAGTAATTGATTCAGAAAATAATCAGAACCGGTTATTACTGGCTCGATATGGAAAAAGACGCAAAGGAATTCATTTGAAAGTGTGACAAATGCCGAAGTCACGCCCCGATGATCCATCAACCCGGGGAGATGCTCCACTCAGTCTTATCACCATGGTCGTTCATGAAGTGGGGGATGGACGTCGTTGGCCCTCTTCCGTGCGCACCAGGTAAAGCTCAATTTATACTAATTATGACTGACTATTTTTCTAAATGGGTGGAAGCTCAGGCGTACGAGAAGGTTAGGGAAAAAGAAGTCATCGATTTCATTTGTGATCACATCATATGCCGATTTGGAATGCCAGCCGAGATCATATGTGACAACGGGAAGCAATTCATTGGTAGCAGAGTGACCAAATTCCTCGAAGATCACAATATCAAAAGAATCCTATCGATACCTTACCACCCCAATGGGAATGGACAAGCCGAATCTACCAATAAAACCATACTCCAGAACCTCAAAAAGAGGTTAACCGATGCCAAAGGGAGATGGAAGGATATATTGCCCGAAGTCCTATGGGCATATCGTACGACCGTGAAATCCAGCACCGGAGCCACCCCGTTCTCACTGGCTTATGGCGCCGAAGCTTTGATACCGGTCGAGGTCGGGGAACCAAGTGTCAGGTTCCGGTATGCAATAGAGGAATCGAACCACGAAGCCATGAATACGAACTTGGAGCTGTTAGATGAGAGACATGAAGCCGCCCTTGTTCGATTAGCTACTAAAAAGCAAAGGATTGAGAGGTATTATAACAGAAGGACCAACCTTCGATACTTTAACGTCGGGGACTTAGTACTAAGAAAGGTCAGGCCGAACACACGGAGTCCAAACGAGGAAAGCTGGGACCAAACTGGGAAGGACCTTATTGCATTATTAAAATCATCGGAAAGGGATCCTACAAGCTCGGAAAAATAGATGGTAAACAACTACCAAACAATTGGAATATAAGTCACTTGAAGCGCTATTACTGCTAAGGTACGGCCCTGTTCTTTATTTTTATTTGCATTACGAACTAACATTTGCAGGTATCGAACAAGGGGCCATACGGGATATTAGGTCTGAAAGCACGCATTGCACTCCTTTTTCCTTGAACTGGTTTTGTTCCAATATGGATTTTACGGCAAGGTTTTAATGAGGCAACAAGTAAATCGTGCTAACTTAGATTCAAAGGCTGATAGCAAATCGGTGACAACAACATTCGAGGCCTATCTTCCATCGACCCCGAATACTGGTTCCACTTTAGCATGGAAAGATATTTTAGGATTGAAAGGTCGAAGATCAATAAGATTCAATGTAAGGGCCAAACGGTCAAATGACCGTGCTCAAATAGACTGATCGAACCCCAACACAAGTTGTACACATACATTACTATTATGTACAAGAATAAGGAGAAGTCTCTTGTATACAAACGTCCTTCTTCCGATCAAAACGAGCCCAAGGGCCACCTTAACCTGAGTTCGAATAATCACTCTCTCATTCGGGGACTACCGTCCGAAAAACAAACTTACTCGAGGGGATATAAGACCTATTAGGCAACCCCCGAACTTTAAAGGCTAAGGCCGTTTCGAGTTAACAGAACTTGAGGGGACGTAAGACCTATTAGGCAACCCCCGGACTAAAAGGCCAAGGCCATACCGGGTTAACGAAACCCGTGGCTACAAAGCTTATTTGGCTACGCCCGAATTAAAAGGCCAAGTCCATACCGGGTTAACAAAACCTGAGGGTACAAAGCTTATTTAGCTATGCCTGAATTAAAAGGCTAAGGCCATACCGGGTTAACAAAATCCGAAGGCGCATCAGTTATTTGGCAATGCCCGAATCAAAAGGAGAAGGCCACTCCAAGTTAACAGTACTCAAGGGATAAGGCATTTCGATCTTTGCAAATCCAAACAAAAAAGCAAAGAGAAAATTTGAAAGTTGTGAAAAGAAAGCCTTGTATACATATATATCAAAAATCCCTTTTACAGAAATCAAGCAATCTCGATACACAATATTAAACACGAAAAGAGATAAAACTCAAGCAGGAGCTACTTGGTCTCAACTGGATCCCGCCTCAACTTCAGGATTTCTGAGGTCTTCTCATTCTTCACACCCGACTGAATCCTCAGAATCCTCCTCTTCTGGAAAGGCTAGTTTTCTAGCCTCGGCTTCAGCTACCTTGGCGTCTTCGATCTCCGCCGATAAATCAAATCCTCGAGCGTGAATTTCCTCAACGGCAAGCCTGCGAGATTGCCACCTCATATGGTCAACCGTATTCCTTGATTGGTCTTGAGCAGCTTCAGCATCGACCTTATATTCAGCCACCAGTTCATCAGCTTCGGCTTTGATCACGGCAGCTTCCGACTTGGCCATTTTTAGCTCTTTAGCCAGATTATCTCGATCTGAGATAACCGAACTGATCCAAGATTACAGCTCCTCGGTACTTTTGGTTTGGGCCTCGGCTTTCTCCTTTGCCGCTCTAATTGAGCCTCTGCTGAAGCTAACTATGCCCGAGATGTCTCTTTTTCCGAGGCTAGTTGATCCATCTTGCTCCTCCACTCGTCGGCCTCAGCTTTAACCACATTTATTTCAATTCGAAGCTGATCGATTCGATCAAGATTTTTCCCTACCTGCTCGACCAAGTCGGCATTATCCTGCTGGGCAAGCTCCAGTTCAGCATGGAGGTTCTTTACCTCCCCTTCGAGCCGTTCATTGAGAAGTTTCAAGGTGTCTATTTTCTCAATGAGCTCCCGAGCCTCAGCTTCATGGCGTTTTGACTCTTCCCGGAATTGGAGAAAAGCCTCATGGTGAAGTACCGAGGCCTGAAAGCATAAAGGAAAATGATATGATTACTTAAAATTTTAAAGTACATAACAAAGGACATCGAGTAAAGAACATCGAAGGTTACCCGATTCAGCGCCTGTTAAGCTATGTTGAACAGGAAGGGCGCATCCACCTCGTTCATTTTTACCCGAAAAACCGATCGACCAATTTTGGACTAAAGGAAGTCCCGCTTGTATCGAAAGATGAGCTCTTCCATACTACCTCTAAATTACCGAGCCCAAGAACATCTTTCGTGGCCGTCGAATCTACACCATCGAAAAAATCACGGAAAGGGTCTTTCGATCTATCATCTCCGTCTAGGGAGCGTTCTTTTGCTATTTGGGCCTCGTTGAACGTTGATTCCGAGAAAGAGGGCGAATCAACCATCTCAATCGGACCCAATACTCCCAGAGGTGTTCTCCTCGTATCTGGGGAAGCCTCAGTTCTTGTCTCCACCTCGGGTTTCCCAACTCGATGAAGATCCGGTTTACTAACCCCTGGTTCGGAGGCCCTTTGCCCTTCAGATTGTGGCGGCACACTAGCCAAAAGGTCAAAGTCCTCTTCTTCCTCCTTAGACTCATCCCTCAATCGATGTAGCGAGTCCGGAGATAATGCTCGATCACTAGCACTCCCCTTGGGCTTACGAGCCAATCTTTTCCTTGGTCTCTTTTTCTCGAGGCCTGGGGAACTTAGAGCCTTTTTTCTTTTCTTCTCTTTATCCTGCTTCGAAACAGGGGGCTCGCTGGGAGCATCATCGCCCACGGGTGGAGGTCTCATTTCAACATCTTTTGATAAACCTGCGAAAGAGAAGCAAAACAAGTTACAAATCGATAGCATAAAGAATTAAGCTCGAATGTAACTTATCTCACCATGAAGTCGAGCCTCACATCGGCCTTTCGAAAGTTCGCGCCATGCATGCTCGGAATATGGTTTTTGGGATACGATCCCCTCAACCCACTCTTTGAGATAAGGAACTGCATCCGCCATCCGAGAAACAGCTGTACCATAGAAAATTGATAAGAGGAAGGGCAAAAGGGAAAACTGTAAACAAATTTCTAAAAATTACGCTTCATATTCCATTTCTCAGGGAATGGCATATCCTCGACCGGGATTAGGTTCGATATTTTCACTCGAACAAATCGACCCAACCAACCTCGATCCTGATCCTCATCAATACTTGAGAACGGGTCTTTGCTTGCCCGACGAGCAAGTTTTATTAACTCCCCTCGATAAAGTCGGGCACTATACAAACGCATGAGAAGATCAACGGTGAAAGGATACCCCTCGATCTTACTTACAAAAAAACGGAGAAGGATAACTATCCTCCAGAAAGAAGGATGAATTTGGCCCAGGGTCATCTCGTGCCTTTTACAAAAGGTAATAATGACCGGGTCCAAAGGGCCCAACGTGAAGGGATAAGTGTAAACACTTAAAAAATCCTCCACGTGGGTAGTAATTGCTTCTTCAGGCGCAGGAACCACCACGCACTTGCCAACCCCATTGCAGTCTTTCTAGACTTTCTCGAGAACACTGTCGGTGATTCAACAGATATATCTCATGACCGATTCGCACCGGCCCGGTATTGAGGAAGTTTTTTCAACCTTGAAATTGGCTCCGTTTGAACACCATGTGGGTATAAACGCCTTTAGAGGGGGTTCCGGTATAGGTTCCTCGGTGACGACAGGCGAAACGTTCTCAGCAGGTTGAGAAGAAGAGGGAGTATTTTTTTGGGAAACGGATTTTGAAGTCTTTGCCATTATTTTTGAATAGAGGAAGTGTGAGCACGTGATTTTTGCCGTAACCAAAATCAAATAAAAAAATAGTTTCTTAATTATTTGTTAGTCATTTTAGGAATTATATTAGATCTTTTCTAATTACTCATATTTAATTATCAAGTAACTAATTAATGAAAATACTCAAAATATCATGCATTGCATTTAGGATTTATTTTACATTTTAGGATTGAATTGGTAATTAGTTGTTTTACAAAATTTGAAAAAATCATAAAAATAGTTTATTTTACACTTCCTTAGTTTTAATATTTAATTCATAGAATCTAGCATTGTTTTAATTTTTATAAATAGTTAATTTAGCTTAAATTCACATATAGGTAAATGGGGATTTTTAATTACTAAATCTTCTAGTTTTTAAAATTAAAAAAGAGATTAAAAGCAAAAGAGATTAAGAAATAAAGCAAAAGAGAAGAGAAAATTGGAATGGGCTGGAATTAAACCAGCCCAAATTAAAATCAAAACCGGACCAGCCCAGCAACCCTTTCCGTTTAAACACAAAACGGCACCATTTTTGTCCAAGCAATTCATCTGAGCTGTTGATCTCAACAAGATCAACGGTCCAGAACTAATCCACCCTCCCCCCTATAAAACTGTTCCAACCGACCCCCCTACCCCCCACACTTCATCGTCCAAACACCCCTCCTCTAACCTAACCCCAAACCCTAGCCGCATTACCTCACTCAGCAGCCATGGCTTCTTTTCCTCTCCAAATCCGGCCAAAACCCATCCAAAATCATCCCAAACTCATCACCTTACTCCCTCGTCCAGAGTTATACTCTTTCCAACCGAAGAAACCCCTGAAAACCCCTTCGATTCAAGTCAAAATCGGACCTTTAAGGGTCCGAAATCGAAGATGATCGGAACTGATTTGAGTATGAATGGACCTTAGCCGTGTGTTCTTAACAAGAACACACGGTTAAGGTCAATTTTTACTTAAAAATCAAGTTTAGGAGGTATCATCCGAGGTAACTATTTCCCTTTTCTTTTCACTTTTTCGTTAACGATTAGTTAGATATCTTCATCTCCTACTCCTTTCTTCAGTTTTTAATTCTTGACTTTAAGGGGTTACAAAAAACAGTCCGAGTTCTTTTATGTTCTAGGCTAGTCCTTAGATTAGTATAAAAATGGTCGAGTCATCAAATGGTTATAATTTAAAGGTTCGCGTATAAAAATGAGTTTAAAATATAAGCCCAAAGATTAGTTTGAAACACTGTATGGACCGGTTCATTTTGACCCACTAAGAGTTTAAAATCGGAAACGGGTCAAGTTTGGTAGAAGTGTGTGGAAGTTTCTGGCGAGCCCTTAATAGTAATTAAATAAAACAAGCAAAAGAGACTTGGGGGGGCAAATGATACTTTTCAAAAGATCATAACAGATTTCTGTTGGGAAATCTGTTAGAGGGGAATCTGTGAGGGGTGGAGAGTGTGAGTATTGGGGGACTAGGTAGTGGTAACAGAAAATAACAAACAAAAAGAATAAAAATCTAAAAAAAAATCTGAAAGGGGGGGAGGCTAGTTTTCAGAAATAGATATAAAAGAGAGGGCCAGTCATTCAGGAGGGGGGGGGGGG
>MCJB01048538.1:30169-41908 GCA_002018475.1 Nicotiana obtusifolia
GGGGGTCGGGAAAAAAAAAACAGTGAGAGTTCTTTTTCTTTTTTTAAACAAAGAGTGAGTAAAGAAGAGAGAACAGAGTGATACTGAAAATATATAAAATCTGATAAGCAAAGAAAGTTCAAGGCATTTGATCTAAAATTCAACATTTGATTCTCTTGAAGTTGAACAAAGTTGAAGCTGCTGTTAGTTTGTTGTTCGCTTTGTCAAAGACATTTAAAGTGTTCGCATTAAATAGGTATGTTCTAGCTTTGCTTTGTAATTGCGCACAAACGTGAATAAAATTCTGCTCTGTTTGTTCTATCATTGCTGCATATATTACCTTTCATTGAGATTTTGTTTATCTCGTTTAGTTTATTAGTTCATAATCGATAGTTGTTCCGTCATCGTTAAAGGACTATCGTTGTTCCTTACCTATTTCTTTTCTGAGTGCTTTGCTTGTGTATTCCCTCATCGCTGCTAGTCAGTTTTGGAATCATTAAATCGATACGGCCTCACGTGCTTATGCTGTGTTGTTTTGTCTGGATTGTTCACTTATGACTGATAAGTCATTCCTATTGGTATTCAATTTAATTGAAACTCTATTACAAAGCTATTTTGTAACCGTTAATGGCTGTTTCATAATATGACTATCGATGGTATAATGTGTCTGTTGTTGTTGAAGATTGATACTTTGTTTATAAGAGTTAGAGTATAATCATTGAAAAAAGCTTTGACTGCTATTTTATATTTGGAGTATTAATAGCATAACAGTGCTGCTATTTGCTTATTAATTGTAGCTGATTTCATCACTTTCTGCAATTACGACCTTTATTTGATCAGTTTATTCTGATATTCTTCTGTTACTAAGTATGCAATGGCACACATGTACCTCTCTGTTGAAATAAAGAAGTTGAAATGCCTAATGTATCTATGTTTAATTTCGTGTATTCCTTGTGATTAATTCCCAGAATTATTTGTATGTGTTGGCTCTGCCAGGATCTGCTTATAACTATCCTTGTAAGCTAAAAATTCTGAGTTGAATTCGTTCAAGTGTTCAAAAGGCCATGTCACATATTCAACTTGTTTAATTACTGTCATTCGTATGCTAGCTCTAATTTGTAATGAATTTGAACTTTAATTTGTTCGTATGACTTCTAATGTCAAGAGTTAAAGTCTGTCACTGTTGGCTATCTCTGAAATCACTAAAAACTCAAATCTAGGCTGTTTCTGCAATTTAAGACATGGCCAATATTCTGGAAATGTGAATGCTAGTATAACATTAGGTTGGTTAGCTCATTCTGAAATTCCTATTTGAAAGGTGCTGTAGTACAAAGATGGTTATGTCTGTAACTGCGTTGATTGGGTTGTTTAGAGTTGCTGTCGTGGGATAGTGTTGTTAATGCAAAAAATTCAGATTATCATCATGTGTGTGAATTTAATGGCTATATCTGCGAACGAACTTATGTCTAGCGATTTATATTAGGCTCGATCCGTTTACTCATTGGAAGTTAATTGGGTTGATTGTTAATGGGGTTTCTTTCATAATGCATAACAATGGAAGTTTCTTTAAAATTAGTAGGGGTGTGCCATACGATTAACGATGATCACCAATGGCCCTCTTAATTATCTAAGTGCCAAATTAGAGTAAATAAGCCTTAAAACACTTTAAGTATTAGTAACTCGCTTCTAGACTCAGTTAAATACATTGTGACTGGGTACGGTTCTCGTGGCATAGTGACAATGTCAACTGCGAGGGTGCCTTTAGGTGACCCGATTTTAACGACATTAATTAATAAAAGCTTTCAAACTAAATTGAGGCGTGCCGTACCAAATGAACTTACAAATATACGGCCCTCATTAATTAAACACTTAGAAAAATCGAGGTGCGCTGTTCAGCAAATTTCATGGCCATCGAAAACTAAAAACACGTAGTTTGCTTTAGACGCGTTGTTTTACTGAATTAATTCCTTAAACTCGAGTGCGAATTTATGTGACCTAAATTCAAAATCCCGATATTAAATGAAAAAAGTGTTATAAATTGCGGGTGCATTTATGTGACGTAATTTGTGACATATTTTGATTAACATTGCAATTCTTCAATAATTTTAAAAGCGAAAAAGCAAAATAAAGTAAAATGAAATATAGGCTAATAATGAGTATTAAAATCAAATAACAAGCCGAGTATAACAATAAAGAGACCGTGCTAGAACCACGGAATCCGAGGGTGCCTAACACCTTCCCTCGGGTTAACAGAATTTCTTACCTAGAATTTCTGGTTCGCAGACTTCGTTAAGAAAGTCAAATCTTTTCCTCGATCTGGGATAAAACCGGTGACTTGGAACACCATTTTAAAATTTTTCAAGTGGCGACTCTAAGAATAATTAAATAATTCCATTTCGAATAATGTCACTTTAATTGGAAAAACTCTTTTATATACTCCTCATGCGGGGGTGTACGAAAAAAGGTGTGACAGGAAGAAGGAAAAAGATGCTGATATGAAGGAGATATAATCCATAGATAGCTTGTGAAATATTTTTAGAAAACTAGAAGGCATGAGGTCTTGAAGATAAGAGTGATAAAGTTTTTGTAAAAGAGCACGAACATTTGAATATAAAGAATGAATTAGGGTAATTATAGTCTTTCAAAATGGCAGGTCGCATTCCGAAGCGGCAGAGTATCAACTGAGACACATTTAATGCTTTAAAGGGCTTTCCCGATAGGACATTTTCAATTTCCGTATTGCGTAAGTCATGAGTCTATCGCCACTTATCAGATTGAGAATCGGAAGCCCGTATGGTGAGAATCTGAGGCTCATATCGTTTCTCGTCGTTACTCTCCGAAAAACGAGGGGACTATCTGTATACGGTCGAAGTCGGGCCCAACTGTATATGGTCGAAATCGGGCTTGACTCTATATGGTTGAAATCGGGGTCGACTATTGCACGACAGGTCGGGTTCGGAATGCATAGGGTTAAAGATCGACGAGTTTCATCGAAGCGGAACACGAGGCCAGAATGTCCGACCTCGAGAACAACGAGCCCGTGATCCGAAATCAATCCCGACCCCGAAAATGCTCGACGGAAGTTCACCGAACCTAAAATACGAAAAGCCAGAATATCTGTAATGAGACAAGCATCGTGGCAGGAATCTCGGCACAAATCAATGGAACCGCTTAATTAGCAAATCAGGAGATTTTTTACCTTACATGAAGTTGTACCAAATGTAGGATTCCCCAACTATATAAAAGGGGGGTTTAATTATTTGTAAAGGCACTTTCCAATCATCGATAAACACAGCTATAGATTGTTCTCTTGAATCGTTATTTCATTATCTAGTTCCAATTTCTATTATAACCAATCCCTGCCCAAGAAGGATCAACCAACGATCAACAGTGTCTAGCTTGAGTGGTTTGCATTCTTTTCATTTATTACTTAATTTTAACTTCAATTGTATTACTCGTCATTTGTATCAAATTAGGTCACGTATCCTTAAAATCACATAGAAATTCAATTGTTATCCGATTTTTAGGATAAACAGGTGCATAGGTTCCACCATTGATAAATTATACCACAATCACAATTTAGTTGAGTTAATTACTTTATATGAATTATTTACATCTCCATCTTGCTTTATTTAGGTCCAAGTATTCAAAAAGTTCATCTTAAATGGACTATTTTAAACAGTTCGATCATTTAGCTGCTCTTTCTAATATACAACGTAGCTCAAGTGACTCATGTGAATGGTAATATTGTTCTATATCATTGAACTACAGCCGAGAAAGACGTCGTATACATAGAAAAACAGCCCTGAGATGAAAGACCATTTATTATATGGGCCGTCAATGGACGACAATCAGAAATCCTAGACATCATAACTTAGGACCGATTATATTTTCCTGTGTATTTTTTCTATCGGTATAAACTATATACTAATTATATATTATACATATTATGCATGAATTATATATATATTATATATTCACGATTGAATAAACGACTATTTAGATTAATTATTCAAAACTAAAATCTTTTGCTAATGATAGAAAAAGTTGACCCCTGATGACGCAGACCACAATAAAAAGCGTACTGGAACATGGGCCCAATGAAGCGGTCTTCAGGCCAACCCAATATGATTCAAATATTCCAAATCCTCGTAAGATCTAACAAAATATCCAACTCAGTCCAGCCCAGTAGTATCCCACTCCTGCCGACTAATGAAGTTCCATAGTTAAACGCTCTTATATAAAATCTCAATCAAGCTTTTCATTCCAACGCGGCGGCGCGTGAAATTTTCTGCAGACGTCATGTCGGAACGGGAAGCTCTACCGCCGCTATTCAAGCAGAAATCATGGTCTCCCGATATGCTTCGAGAAGAAGCTTGGCTCAAGCGAAAAGGAAATTACCGCACGAAGCTCGCCGACCGTCGCCGGTCGAAGAGCGTCACCGACGATGACCTCGAAGAGCTTCGTGCTTGCTTTGACTTAGGTTTCGGGTTCGATTCGCCTGATTTGGATCCGAAACTCTCCGAAACTTTTCCTGCTTTGGAGCTATATCAAGCTGTGAATAAGCAGTACGGTTATACATTATCGAGATCTTCTTCATCGTCTACTGTAGCTTCAGATTTTGATACGGCGTCGTTTGTTGGAAGCTCAAGCTCTATTGTTGATCC
Organism: Nicotiana obtusifolia; assembly: GCA_002018475.1. NCBI lineage: Eukaryota > Viridiplantae > Streptophyta > Magnoliopsida > Solanales > Solanaceae > Nicotiana > Nicotiana obtusifolia. Next base: position 34,816 of record MCJB01048538.1, read on the forward strand.
AGGTAATAAAAACTTCTAGAATTTTCTTGTTTCTTCACAAGCCGAAAATTGTTTTTTTAAAAACTTAAATTCGTGTTTTTTTAATGAATTACAGGTGAGGATCCGGAGATGGTGAAGACGAGATTGAGACAGTGGGCACAAGTTGTGGCTTGTTCAGTACGGCAATCATCATCGTCTTAAAAGGCGTCTTCAAAAATTCGAAGAAAATTTTCAGCAGATTTTTTTTTCGTAAAAAATATTTTTAAAACAAAATTTTCAAAATTTGAAAAACCACTTAATTGTTCCTTTCTCTTACTTACGGGAAAAGCAATCTCTTTACTTCCAAAAATCAACTAGGTACTAATATATTGTAAGCATTTATTTTCTGCACTTTTAGAGGTTTAAGTGTTTTTCAACCATTTATTTTTTTGCACTTTTTGCAAGTGTTGGGTATTACTATTATTCTTGGTATATAATAACATTGACATTGTTTGTTCTAAGTTCTACTTAATATTCAATACTATGATTCAATCTATCGCAATGGCATATGCTAGCATTTTATTTTTGCCTTCTCGTTTTCTTTTGTATTTAATCTCTAGCGTTTTTATGACTGTAAATATCTCTATGTTTCAATTACGTATTTCGTCCATTTTAGAATCAGATCTAAATAGTCAATCTCTTTTCAAGATAAATATTTAGGGGCTATTTGGCCTTACAAAATTTCACTTTTTTTAAAAAAATAATTTATTTTTTTTCGAAATCAACGTTTGGCCATAAAATCTTCAATTTTCAATTTCGAAATTTTTCGAAAATTTAAAAAAATTTATAAGTTGGTTTTTTAAAATTTTTACTTCAAGTCACTCACAAATTCAAAAACAATCAAAAATTGTATTCATGTTCAAACACTACTTTAACTTTTAAATATCATTTTTACTTGAAATTCTTTTTTACTTTTTTTCGAAACTTTACCATTCTTATGTCCAAACGACCACTTAAACTTGTTTGTCCCAAAATGTGTCACTTTCCCTTTTGCGTGTCCAAAATAAATGAACTTTAAAGAAAATTTTAAGATATATTCACCATCAATTTTGATACAAGGAAAAATGTATCTCATAGTGCTTTTGTGTAAATGTTGAATATATAAATTAAAATTTAAACATTAAATTAATCTAGTCTGGTTTGACTCCAACTAACTTAACTTTCGGTGAGCCACTGTCACTCGAATTTGGATGAAGGAATACATGCTATAATACATACAATATTATAAAAGCACTATAAAAGATTATCAGTTTTGAGTTTTTATTGCTTACTCTGAGTCTCTCTCTCACAAGAATAAAAATAATATCTTCCCTGGGGAACCCAAACCCGGTTCAAGTAATTTTGAATATGTGGTAGTCAATAGTATTGTTCACAACAATGTAATTAATTCATATTTAATATCTGACGATGACAACAGGATATTTCCGTAAGCACTATTATTGAAATTGCTCGCTTTTCACTTTGGTCACTTTATTATATTCTCCTATTGCTATTATCTTATAGTCTAACTTCCATAAAACAGCTAGCACTAAAAATATCTTACTGGTAGATGGTAGCCAGGGCAGGCTCTAAGGTTATTATGGCTTGTGCCTTATGTTCCCAAATTTGGAGGGCTCCATTTTTTTTGAAATAATAGATTTATAGGTATATAAAAAATATATTTAATACTTTTAGTACAAAAGTAAAATTTTTACAACAGTTGTCTCAAAAAAAAATTCAAAATTATAATTGATAAAAATTTATCTAAGATCAACAATTTCTCAAGAAAGATTAAATAAATTTGCTATATTCTCATTTGAAAAGGAATTATTAGAGCCGCCCCTGAATTTAGCAGAAGATATCTTACTGCAATTTTTCAAACACCTTTGGTTCACTCTTCGGACTGGCTTTGCAAAGCTTGAGCAAATAATGTTAAATCACAGAGACTTATATCCATAAGTTGCTTAAACTGAAGCTTAAATATCAATTCAAATTGCTTGTGTTTCCCCTTCAAGATGTGTTTATTGTTGTGTACTTTCACCATGTGGAAATGTTTAGTTGTGAAAAGAGGGGTCGACTTTGCAAATCGTACAAGTTGGGAGGTGTTATTGTTAGGGATATAATAGATATGTCCTAAATCCAATCTCATATTTGATAATTTGAATAATTTTTTGCAAACGTTATTTGATATAAAAATATATGGCATTTGATATTATTTTTTTTATCACAGTTATTATTAGTTGTTTGATTAACTTGATAAAGTCCTTGATTAAATTTTGAGACTTGTCATCGTGATGGAGATCATGATAATGAGAGTGAAGTTTCTTATAATTTAATCTAAATTTATTCTTGATCGTAGGATTATTAATTTGGACATTAGTAATCCGGTTAGATCAATATTTATATGATTGTCTTTATGGGATAAAAATTAGTCGATCTCATTAACTACATTACATAGGTGCATATAGAGATATGATCATTAAATTGACTCATTGGATAATTCCTAATGGTTAGAATTACTATAAACTGTCATATTCTCTTGAAGAATGTGATAAGAGTTACCTTTAACCTGAGATCATCATAGCAATTGACAAGTTATTTATTGTACTTTGATACTAGACACCTATGGCCCTAGGGCGATAGATGTACGATTAAAATACTTGTAGAATTAGTGATTAATCAAGATGAAATCTGTCACTCTTGATAATGAATTTAAGCTCCATATTGTCATGAATTATAAGCGGCCAAACTAAGACCTTGGCCAGGGCAATTGAATGAAAGAAGAAAACAGTTTCTTGGGTCATTCAATGGTCGATTATTTTTGACATGAACACATAGTTAGTCGCTTATTGAGATTTGATAGTTGAACCATATCCTAGGGCAACTCAGAGCTATAAGGACAGAAGGAAATACTACTTTATTCTTCTACTGGTTCTTGAGAGTAAATTGTATACTTCATGCTATCTTGTTGTTAAGGAGTGTTGCCAGACGTCACCCTTGATTAGTATATTGATATGATCAATTTATTACCGGCTTAGTATTGAACCTATGGGGTCGCACACTAACGAGTGTTTTGATCTTTGCTAAAGCATTAGTTACTTTATTATTTGATAATTAAATTAAAGAATTTAATTAGTCAAATAGATTTAGTTATTAGTTCAAATGAAATATTATTATATTCTTTGCTAGCACAGAGGATATAATTAATATTGTGAACAAATTAAAATTTTCTATTTGGAATAGAAAATTAAATTATATCTTTTGATTAAAATATGTGATATATATATATATATATATATATATATATATATATATTTAATTGGTAATTTTAATATAACTTATTACTTGAAGTCCAATTTGGATTTGGACAGCATCTTCACGTCAAAGTCCTTAAGGACGTTGGGTCACGTCGTTAATCCCTTTGGAAGGGAATTTGATAATTTGTAATAAAATATTATGGTAAAGTTTAATTTTAAACTTAAATTTTCACCTCAAATAAATCATTACCTCAACCTAATAGGAAAATAATTTATAAGTGATAATATGTAAAAGGTGATAGGAGAAAATTTGACGTATCAATTCTTGAGAAGAAAATCACTTTTGAAAGTAAGAGTGCAACACAAGCCAAGAGAGAAAATACCATTACAAGAAACGTGTTTCTTGTTCTTCTATCTTTGAGTTGAGATTTTGAGAAAAACACAATATTTCATTTAATTTGTTCACGAGTTTCATTGATTAAAAAATTGATAGCAAGGATCGGTCTCGGTGTGGATACGCATAGAGTCTTCGCACTATTGAAATTCTGAAACGAGGCTCTCTTCACCAAGTATGTCTCCGATCCGATCTTTTCATATAAATAAATTTTAAACACGAAAAAATTTGCCTAGAATTATTATTGTCTTTCGCTGCGTGGTAGGAACACCTATATGCAATCCTCCGACTATTTGAGTATAGAGCATATGATTTATTGAAAACGGGAAATCTTGAATAATCTCTCTTTATTTTCATGATTAACTGGGGCTATCGATTATATTATTGGACCATTAGACATGACAAGAGACAACTAAAATATCTCACTAGATATTTGTTCATCTTAATCTTTCTTATTTGGAAGTTTGAAAAGGTATTCCTCAATTTCATTTCCAATCTTTTGACTCCGATAGATACTTTACAAATTCACTTGAAGGTAGAAAAGAATAAAAACAATATATAAGGAAAAAGGAGATACATACTCCCTCAGTTCAACTCATATGATACTTTTTTCATTAGGAGACATTTCAAAATATTTCTACCAAAGCGACTAATAACAACCATTTTCGATATGACTTTTACAAAATACAACATAAAATTATCTTTCTTAAGTTTAGTTTTCGAATATTATCATCATACTTATCAAACTAATATCACTTTGAATTTATATATAAATATTTACCCGTAAAACAATATAGTTGAATTTATACGTAGTTACTATACGAGTGAATTAATTTGATCCTAAAACAATACAATAATTGAAGAAATGTACAATACTTAGCCTTAAAATGCAGCTGAAACAACAGAGATGGCAATTTCGGGAACAAGGTTTCCGGGTATAGTAATGATGATATCAAAAAGCGAAAAAGTAAGATTGTATTAAGCTTTGTATAGAATGTAGTGTAAGTTTAGCCAGAAAATTCGTGTCCTTTACAATGATAACTATGCTCACTATTTTATAACTGTGTCTAGGGAAGGAGGGCCTATGATTGTGCCCTCCTTTAATGTTAATTGAGGGTCATTGATGAAGATGTAACGGTGAATATAAATGCCAAATTCTTTGTAATGGGCCGTGGCTCTTAAGGCTGCAGAATATTCCTTATTAAATGCTACCGGGCGCAAAGCATTTAATACATTTTTATGAACGTTATCCTTCCGGTGACAAGCAGAATGGCTGCATTCGGCCTTCGGCCATCCCGTTTAGGGTTCCACGTGTTTTTATTTTAGATGACCACATGTCATATCATATTTCACCCTATACATTAGATTAAAGTACTCATTTGTAATTGATATTTACATGAAATCAAACATTTATTATATTTAAACAATAAATAAATATTACTTTACCGTAATTAAGTGCTAAATATATATTTCGCATTCATTCGTTTGGGACCAGCATCCTGTGCAAATAAATATTTTTCCGCTCTAACATTAGATGGAGTGAATAAAAAGTGTAAAATTTCGAAAAAGAAATAAAAAAAGTGTAAAAGTGCAAAGGGACCCACCCTTACATTGCAAGAACACCAAAAATATCTGGCTGGTATTGGCCGAAGATATTATCATTCTCGCTGACGTGACAACGGGCCATGTTACTACACGAGGAAAAGCGTCGCCACGTAGGAATTTCGTGGGCCCCGCCACCGTAACACACCCCGCTTTATCAGACGCCTCCTCAAGTCCCTAACCCCTCCACCCCAAACTTCAGACTCAGATATTTTTTATTTCCTCTTATTTTTTGAGATCTTACATTCTTCAGACCAGAAATGGAGGAAATTTACCGGAGGGATTCGCCGCTTTCGTCGGAAAATATGTCGGAGAGTTGCACTGCTGAGTTGACTCGGTCGAATTCCGGCGAGTGTTCTTCTCCGACTGTTGAGAATTCCAAAGATGATTTGCTTCACAGTGGAAATGCAACCACGGTAATTATATTATTTCCACTTTTTTCTCCTTGTAATTTCGTGTGTCTTATATATATATATATATATATATATATATATATATTTGCTTATTTTATTATTTATTTTTTTCGTTAAGATTTTAGTGAACAGCTGTAACACAATTTGCTAAAAGATCACCTGGTTGATTATCTTTTCGTGTTTATTTTTGTAAATCAGAAAGGTTTTGCTTAGATTTTGAGAATTTTACGAAAAATGATTTGCTTCAGAGAAGAAATGCAACCACGGTTAATCATATTTTTCACTTCTTCCTGATACATTTCCTATTATCTTTCAGTTTTTTTGTATTTAGCTATTTGACTAAGTTTTTCTTCCAATTTCGATGATTATGTGATGCAGCTGTAACACATATTGCTGAAAAGGTTACGTAGTTGATTGGATGTTCTTGTATCTTTGTGTACTCAGGTAGTTATTTGTTTAGTTTTTTAATTAGTTAATTCAATATCGGTATCTTTTTCTCAGTGTTTGAGATTTTATGATGTGTCTGTAACACAATTTGCTGAAAATGAAGTGGCTGACATTGATTAAACTCAAGTAACCTAGATACTTGATTTAATTATTTGTTAGTTCCGTGGTTTTACTATAAGAGAAAATTTATGCTGGTGACCATCTGCATTCATTGTAGTCCTTGTGCTATTATAGCCAGAATAAAACCTAGACAGGATATAAGAAGGATATTTGTTGCGTACTTAGTAGAACTGGATGAAGAAATCAAACAAGTCCATTGTTAACTCGGAGATCCCAGCTTAAGAGAAACGCAGAGAGGGTGCTAGCAGGTGAGATGTGAGTGAATTGGAGAAGTAGAAAATATCTTCATTGAATGTTGTCTGAAAGTACACCATATGTGGTCCTTTTTATACAGTTATTACAACCTCCAGTTAACCAAATAACCATGCTAGCTTAAGTATTAAATAGTCACCGACTTTAGCTAATCAACTAACTGCACTGTAAAGACTATTCTACTCTTAACCATTCACTTTTTTAGAGATCTTATTGACGGTTCTATATGTGGTGTGTGTTATGCTTAATTAATCTTTGCTTTTGATCGTGTTAATAAAACATCTTGCATTGGTTAAGTGTGATTTGTTGTACGATGAAATGACTGGACTATCCCAAATAAGAAGGTGTAAAGTGTTTTATAATTGGAAAAGGAGTGCTCCTCATTATTGAATTTGGTTAGAAAAAAAATAGACGTCTTTCTCTGTAAATATATGTCACCTTTCAAATACCACAGAGGCACAGTCTGCAATTTTTGCTCACACAACTTTTGTAGCTGTGAAGCTGCAGTGGAGTTGTAACAAACATCAATCATCCTGTTGTACTAGTGTGCCTGCGTGTGTTATTCTTCTCCTTTTTAATCCCTCTCTTTCTTTGGTGTCGGGGGGGGGGGG
>MCJB01048538.1:48100-60849 GCA_002018475.1 Nicotiana obtusifolia
CCCCCCCCAATCCCACCCGTTGATCTCACCAAATGAAGAATTCCCAAACCCTCTGAAGAAGAAGAAAACAAGTTCACATCTTTAGCTATATTACTTATTACTTCCACAAAAAGAACAAAAATTTGAGTTATTAATGGCAACAGTTATTCCAATTCAAAGGTTACCAAGATTTGAAGGTGTTGGGTCATCATCACCTACAAACGTTCCCCTTAAGAAATGGTCCAATTGGCTACCTCTGGTAGTTGCATTTGTGGTTATAGTTGAAATTGCATTTCTGGGTCGACTGGACATGGCTGAAAAAGCTAACCTGGTCAACTCTTGGACTGACTCATTTTACCAGTTTACGACGTCGTCTTGGTCAACCTCCAAAGTGGAAATTAGTGAGGCTGGGTTTGGTGTGTTGAGGAGTAGTGAGGTTGATCGGAATTTGGAAACTGGGAGCTGTGAGGAGTGGTTGGAAAAGGAGGATTCTGTGGAGTATTCTAGAGATTTTGACAAAGACCCAATTTTTGTTCATGGCGGCGAAAAGGTGATATAGTTTTCTTGTAATGTTTTTTTTTTTTAGAGCAGAATGAATATTGAGGATTCTTATAGTTGAACCCGAACAGTTTAGGAGGCATAGTTGATTGCTCTTTTTATGATGATGAGTATTAGTTCTATACGGAAAGGGAGCCTTGGAGCAACGGTAAAGTTGTCTCCGTAGGTCACGGGTTCGAGCCGTGGAATTAGCCACGATGCTTGCACCGGACTACTGCCCTTTAGTATTAGTTCTATGCACTAACGATGTAAAAAAGATTTACACCATAAGGTCACTTAAAAGGTAGTAGCAGCTAATTCTCCATAGAAACATTAATTGGTGATCGAGCATCTCTTTTAGACGAATATGAATTTTGTTGCAATTTATGTCTTGCTATTTATTACACCAGTTAGCTGCCAGACCTTTCGTGTGTGTGTGTGTTCCAGACTTATGGCTTTGGTAGATGGAATGATAAAAAATTGTTGTTTCAAATGATGCTTTGGCGTTTTCTTCTAGTTTTTTTGTTCTTTTATCATGTTTACAGTCAAACATCTTATAAAGGACTATTGACCATATTCCAAAACCGTCTATACGGGTAAAAATACTCATGAATTTATATACTCGTGGGGAATAAGTGGAGGAGCCTTGAGTATCTTCTTTTTTCTTACCTTTTTTTCCTTCATTACATTGAATTCTTCATAGAGCACTTAAGTGGAATGAGCAGAAATCAATCAGTAAAGCTGCCATTTATTGCTTAAGTTTATCATGAGTAGTTCTTGTTCCCTGTTATCCACTAGCATGTAGTGAGAGCAGGTAACAGTTACCTGGTTACCATCTTTCTTCTTGATTTTTTTTTTCCTTACCATATGCGAAAACTGATGTTCCTTCAATCATTATCTAGGATTGGAAGTCTTGTGCCGTAGGATGTAACTTTGGTGTGGATTCTGAAAAGAAGCCTGATGCGGCATTTGGGACACCACAACAGGCTGGCACGGCTAGCGTGCTTCGGTCAATGGAGTCAGCTCAATACTATCCTGAGAACAACATCGTTATGGCACGACGGTGGGTAAGCACGTCTTGAAAAAGACTTATAACATTCTCACCTACATTTGGCACCTGAAAGATAATAGCATTTGCCACATTTGAGTTTTCATCTTGTGATCATATCTTAATCAAACATATCTCACTTGGAAGTTTTTGCTTGCTATTAGTTTCTGACTAGACCTTTCTTTTAAGGAGCATATTATTAGTAAGCAGTACCAAGAAGGTACCAAAAAAGTACTAAAATTTAGACTTCCAAAGACAACTCAAAACCCGAATCTAGCAAGTTGAAGAACTCATTTGTACTAACTAGAGGATCGTTTTTATGCCAGCAAAAGAGATACTGTAAACATCTATTCTTTATAACTGAATTCTGCTCCTTTCCCCCCTCAAAATATCTTGTGTTTCTTTCTTGTCAAAATGTCCAAATAATACACAAAGGAATAAGCTTGCAGTTCTTCTTCAGTCTTTTCTCCACTGTGCTTGCCAGCTGATGAGTCCACCTTTGAAATTTGTGGCATTATCCAGTATTACCCCCAAAATATATTTTTTATGAGTATACCCTCAAAATATTAAGGAATAAAGACCAGCTACTCCAAGAAAGATTACCATGCATCAGGAGATGACTAACAGATTCACATAGACAATCCTGATTTGAAACCACACTGAACATGGTTGAGAATAAATCTATAAGTAAACCTTCATTACACCATTCATCTCCAAAGCTTGACTTTCCCACCATTTTCAGCTTTTTAGTTTTATGTTTATCTTTGAATTGCCTCCAAAAATTAGCTATTGGTCTCCTCAAGCAACCCATAAGGATTACTTACTGGTTTTGGATTGTAATATCTCTCCATGCCATAAATTGGCTTTATAACAGCCTTCCATACTGCATATTTTCTATCATTACGAAAAAAAAAGCAGTTGCATTTGCTCAAATAGCCTTTGGAAAGGGCATCTACAAATATGCAATCATAAAGCCCTCATAGACAATAATCTTAGGATCATGTTGGTTATAATTTAAATTTTAGATCTCCTATAGTTCTTCTCTCAATCTTTATATCTTTCTCTAGGGAAATCTCTAACCAACTTTATTATTCTTTCTCATGTTTCAGAAGGGGATATGATATTGTAATGACAACAAGCCTCTCTTCAGATGTTCCTGTTGGGTACTTCTCTTGGGCGGAGTATGATATAATGGCTCCAGTGCAACCTAAAACTGAGAATGCGTTAGCAGCTGCTTTTATTTCTAATTGCGGTGCTCGCAACTTCCGGTTACAGGCTCTTGAAGTCCTTGAAAGGGAAAATATCAAGATTGATTCTTTTGGCAGTTGTCATCGTAACCGGGATGGAAATGGTCAGTGTATCTCCATATAATATATTGATGGTTCATTTCTTGAAGTAGTTACCATTAAAGAGCTAATTGTCTGGCATATTTCAATATAATTTGTTTGATTCTCTCTTCCTCAAGTGTATTATATTCCTTGAAAAGCCAATTTTACTGGCAATAGAAACCTTATATTTGTTTCCTTGCTAAATGGACACATACCAATGCAAGTGTTTTAAATAGCCAGATGTTCTGATAGTCTAAAGATTTCATTTTGTGGATAGGTTATTTTGCTGTTATTCTTGTTATCTTTTTTTCTTTTGGATAAGGTTAAGTTTTATTAATAGGAGTACCAAGAAAGTCACATAATTATATCAAAAGAAAGACAGCAAACACTTTTTTTATTTATCTTTTGAATACCTATTATGTTGCAACCCATTAAAATAGAGTTGAAAGCAGATACATTTTGTAAATTCATTGCAAAGAAGCTAGTTCCTGATTAGTTAGAAAAGAAAAATTTAAAGAAAAGGTAGCCTAGATAAATTTCTTTCCCCGGAATGCAGAATATGTTTATGCATGCATGTGATTTAACTGTACGTTATATATAAATTCACGTCGAATAGAGTTGAGAAGCAGACTATTTTTTAGCAAATCCATCATGAAGAAGCTAGACCTTGGTTTATTGGAAAGAGAAATTAAGAGAAAAGGTTTTTATCCAACAAAAAAATAAAATAAGAGAAAAGGCAGTCTTGATAAATCTCATATTTGAATGCAGAATATTTTCTTGCATGCCTATAGTTTAACAGTACACTAGTTCTTGGACACGCGCGTTGAATCCAAGTTATAGATTTATTATATTTAACTCATCCCGAAATTTAATATTCATAAATTAAGTTCCAAAATAATATGATGGGTTACTTTAGTTTACTTTGCTAAAAATTGATTAAATTGATGCCTTTAAAAAATACGATAAAACAAATGATGGAGAGAAACAAGAGGAATATAAAAGGATTATGCGGCTTTTGAGATTTAACCAAAGCACAGGAATAATTATTTAGTAAAAAACTAAGGAAAGAGAGAGATCAAGGTGTTTTTAGAGATTAATGAAGGGATGCGGCTCTTTGTATAGTATGATATTATAACTGTGGAAGATAAAGAAACAAACAATCAATGAATAATTAAGATAATTAAACTCAAAAAAACTTGTATGCCTACATTCACCCGATTAAAAGTAATAAAAGTATTCATTTACTGGAAGGTCATTTTGTTTGGCTCAAGGATAAAATTGTCATTCCTTTTTTTAAGGTTATATAAGTAAATTATCTTTGAGGATAGGATGTTCCCACTTTTAGTATAACTAGTTTCTTGATACGTGTGTTGCACGTGTTACTCCGTACAAGCAGTAAAAAATTAAAATATTATTAAAACATGTGAAATATTACACCAAAATTTCAAAAGAAAAAAATACAAGCTAAAGATAATAAATAGTTTTAGAGATGTAGTGTTAAACTCAAATTGACTGGATAGCTCTGCGAAGATCAATAATTCTATTTAGTTAGACAAGTGTATTTTATAATTGCATAAATTTAGTTGTTATGAGTTACAAACATATAATATGACCGTATGTTTCACCTAATATTTCTTTGTAGATATTGTTCTTGAAGTTGTTCCATTTTGATTTTTCAGCGAAATGATCCGTGCAACAAATAAAAAGAGAAACTAATACTTATTTGTACATGATATATTTTTTTTTTAAAGAATGGAAGAATTAAATGTTTGTAAAATTTTGTGAACAATTAAGTAAGAAGCGACTGACAAAAATAAAAACATAACAAAAAGAAATTTTTTTCATAGTTATGCAAAATTATCCAAGAATTTTGAAATATTAATTGCAAAAGGTTGAGGGAACCAAAAGGTTTTGTACTTATTTATGAAGGTATAATTTTTTGAAGGGTATCATAGTCACTTAAGTTTTTAGGGTTATTTTGGTCTTTCATATTCAACTTTTGATCTTCATGATTATAATATAGTATAATATGATTATATCCTGTGAATGCTCACTTGTCATCTTGTTCTCAATTTCATGGCAGTGGACAAAGTGGAAACTCTCAAGCGCTATAAATTTAGCTTCGCTTTTGAGAATTCTAATGAGGAGGATTATGTCACCGAAAAATTCTTCCAGTCTCTGGTAGCTGGTATTAACTTTTGCTTGTTAATTTTGGTTCTGCTTTGTACACTTAGTTTCTGATGTAGGATCTCTTATTTTTTCTCAGCCCCATCCCTCTACATTGATGCATTTTGTTCTACTTTTTCTGCAATGTCATACTTTCACAAAGACTTTGAAGATATTAGCTATAGAGCGTGCCATGAAGAACAAATATTGCAAAAACACAAACTTATGAGCACTTTATGGGTACTTCAACTACATTTTGTACCTGGATTTGCATTTTCTGGTACAGCGGACAAATATGCGCTGCTCGTTATTCATTTAAAAATAGGAAAATTTTAAATGATTTTACGTGAATTATCATTGTTTAATCATATTCTTTGTGCTCATAGTCGATACATTTTAGGATAGATTTATGCACAGAATCCTGTTTTTATGATGTTTCACAAGTTACTACTTCAAAATTAAGATTTATGGTGGTCAACTCTGAAGTTCATGTAAACTTGCAGGATCAGTCCCTGTGGTGATTGGTGCTCCAAACATCCTAGACTTTGCTCCTTCTCCTAATTCACTTTTACACATTAAGGAGCTGAAAGACGCTGCATCAGTTGCCAAGACTATGAAGTACCTTGCAGAAAATCCTAGTGCATATAATGAGTCATTAAGGTATGCATCAATTAGTGGTGCTTTTCTTACGTGCTCTTCTTGATTATTTGAATTTTCCTGTCCTAAATTAACTTTTCATTGGTTGTCCTGAAGATTTATCCACTCTCAAAGAACACTCTTTTCCAGCATCTTTCTGTACTTTTTCGGTATCATGTTATTGAGAAAATAACAACAGCCCTGCCTCTATAGTTAGAAAAGTTTATTACCTTATCCTGTTTACTTACTGATATATTGTTTTGGTCTAACTAAAACTCCTGAATTCGGAAGATTGTTCTCCGTGTGTGCGTGTGTGTGTGTGTTTCCCCTCTCTGCTTGTCTGGAGTTGCAATTCACTGTTTCCTTTCAATTTTTTTTTAAGGATTTCTTAAATTTCCTGTGTCTGGCTAACTAATGCCTTTTTTCATTGTTTAGGTGGAAGCTTGACGGTCCATCTGACTCTTTCAAAGCCCTGGTTGACATGGCAGCAGTTCACTCTTCTTGTCGTTTGTGTATCTTCTTAGCAACTAGTATTAGGGAGAAAGAAGAGAAGAGTCCAAAATTTACAAAACGTCCCTGCAAATGTACCAGAGGTTCAGAAACTGTCTATCATATATATGTACGTGAAAGAGGGAGGTTTGACATGGAGTCCATTTTCCTAAGGTATTCTCTATCTGTCATGACTAATTACTATTCATGCATATATAAGTGCATTTTCTGTATATGTTCCCGTGCCATTGTTCTTTTTTTTTAATATGTACCATGGCGATCAAATTATTTACCAGTGTTGGAATGAAAAGGGTCCGAACAGAGTGGAATGTACAACAACAACAATGACCCAGTAAAATCACACAAAGTGGAATCTGGGGAGGGTAGTGTGTACGCAAACCTTACCCCTATCCCGATGGGGCAGAGAGGCTATTTTCGATAGACCCCCAGCCGAACAGAGTGAATGTATATAGAGGATTCATATAGCTGACCGCAAATAGGGGTTGAGGCATAGTGATGAAATTGCTCGAGTAATTATTCATCGTGTCTTACTATCAATGTATGAGAAGTATATGGCTTCGCTGAGAGCCCATGGTCAAGTTGCTTGGACACAGGTGCGGATCTAGATGTCGGAAGAGATATAAATTTTAAGATTCGGGGATATGGATCCTAGTAGGGATATGGGTGCGGGGATCCGGCTAAAAATAATACAAAAAATTAATAATTATGAGAAATTTTGTGGAATACTTAGCTGGTAAAGTGTGAATTTCTTTATTCTCAAGTTGTAAAGGATTGATTTCCTAGATAAGGTATGCTATTTTCTTCAAAATTACCCTTGTTTTGGTTTTGATTTCGGGAATTAAATTGTATCTTGTATCGAATTTTTCCGTCCGCCGTGGTCAAAGTACCCAAAATTATTTGATCGGATCCGGTACGGATCCCATACCCGCACCCATACTAGTGTCGTGTCGACATGGGTGCGGCACCTAACTTGCCATGTCGGAGCAACTTAATCTATGGGTTATAAAGTAGTTTTAACTAAAACAAGAGAGTACATGTTTGTGGTTGGGTATTGCACAAAGTCAGTGTCAACCTATCTAAGGTATTTCTTGATCGAGTTGATAGACTTAAGTAGGGAAGTTCCGGAAAATATTTGGTAAGTGGTGTTTGGTTAAAGTAGGGGCGATTCAACCATGAAAAAGAAATATGGACAGCGGATGTCATAATGTGAATTCTCTCCTCCACTTCTCCTTTTACTTGTTTAGCATATACAAACTGTTTCATGTCTTATTGACAAGTCTTTTGTTATCTTTGAATAACCGTTATTGCTGGAACCTTTGCAGGTCATCTGATTTGTCATTGGAGGCTTTTGAATCTGCAGTACTGTCGAAGTTCAAATCTTTAAAGCATGTTCCCATTTGGAAAGAAGAAAGACCTCAAATACTACGTGGAGGGGATGAACTAAAGCTCTACAGGGTATATCCTCTCGGCATTGCACAACGACAGGCATTGTACACCTTCAGATTCAAAGGAGACGCTGATTTTAGGAATCACATCGAAAGCCACCCATGTGCAAATTTTGAAGCCATATTTGTATAGATCAAGTCCAAACCTGAGAGTCTCGACAGCAGCTTGTTGTAGGCCATAGCGTAATGCTCATTCTTACTTTATGCCCCACTGTCTAACATCATTCTGGTTATGAATTCGTCGTGTAGAGTAAGGATTTGATTATTACATGGGGCCAACCTAATTTTGGGTGGAAAGTTATGATCTTTTACATTTACAAGTAAGAAGGAATAAACTCTGAACCTTGAATGGACATGCCTAGCCTCCCAAAGTTGTGCAGTTGGGAAATTGCGGGTGATATACAGACTAGGACTTGGTTTTGCTAGCAGAAAATTCTAGCTGATCAATTTGTAATCTAGTTCAGAGGACATGTCCATCGTGTTACAAGTAATGACAAGTGCAGAAACTAATTAAAGGTTCTTTTTGGTACTTGTTTTGTTTAAATATTTGTCATTTTATTTTTTTATTTTTTTGATGCTCCTAGACAATAGTTATTTGGTGGATGCTGCAATATTATCTTGTGTTCATTCTACTACTGCATCAGTAGGAAAAAGGTCCAAGTTCACCCTTTTACTACAGAAAATATCTTAATTTATCCTTCGTTATACTTTTGGCCAATTCATGTTAGTAAGTTATCTTGTATTTGGCCTGGACTTTAATGAAATTCTAACGAGGACTTCGAATAATGGAGGATAAAGTAAAATATATTTCATATAATAGAGAGATACTATTGATGATTTTCCTCTTTGTCCAACAAATGCATATCATTACAGCAAAGTACAAGAAGTTAAGTTATTTTTACAAAACATTAAAAATAAGAAAAGAAGCAGATATGTACATGATCAAGAGATCAATTTTCTTCAAGAGAACCTCAAAATTCTCCAAAAACACCCCAACAACAAGAAAATTAAATTTCTTCCACCTTGGTTAGATCGAAGGATATTATTGCTTCCTCCATCTTCAAATCCTATCAGTCAGCTCCTGAAAAACGAATAAAATAAATAAGGAAGTTAATAAGTAATAATATAAAATAACTCGCACTCACTCCAAATCCACTAACTGTAAATCTTGGATCCGTCTCTGATTACCTGTGACATTAGCAAACATGTCATTGCAGAAATCAGGTGTCTTTGTCTCATCTATTCTATCTAAATCTCCACCATTTTTATCACCTTTCTGTGGCAAAATTTGAGATCTTTTCAACCCCAAACGTTGCTTCCAACTTCTCATCCCTTTTCCTATTCTTGGAAATATATCATCATAATCATCGTCATCATCAACAAGAAGCTCATCTTTAAGAGTTGTAGCTCTACAATTCTCCCTCAATGGCAACAATTTACCTTTGGAGAAAAGTTCATCTGCAGAGATCATGTTGTAGCCTGGGACAGAGAACTCGAAATCCGCGGACACGGGAGCTTCTTTGTAGCCATTTTCATGCCTTAAGGGAGGTTGTTGAGTATCAAAAAAATCATTAGAAAAGGATATTCTTGGACCCATTGTGGTGTAGACTCCTTGTTGATCATTGTTAAACATGTTTAAGCATGCCATATTGGGGCAATCAAGAGCAAATTTTCTCACTAAATTTCAATCTTTCTCTTCCAATATGAGAACTCACATGTTGCTCTGCTGGTCTTTATATAGATGGTAACTAGCTCTATATGTTCAGAGTTATTTGGTACTAGTACTGGTAGAAGCAAATAATTGAGCTACGTGTAAGTCAGAGGCGGAACTCGGACTTGACGGTCGCAGGGCACCATGACATTCAATATAAATTTATCATTGTTCATAAAGATTGATATGGGGGCATATGCTAACATCTGACTATTTTTTGAAGACATTTGCAAGTATACATTGAGTTTTTGCCGAAGTTTTAGGGTGCCGATGATCTCTCAAACCATAATGTGCCCCGCCTCCGGCGTAAGTTGATCCGGACACTACTATTATTAGAAAAGGAAAAAGAAATATATATGAAGTGTCTGTTATAAGACAATGACCGCATTAACAAGATCATTACATTATACCAATCAATCTGTCGAACTGTTACAGACCGGATAACAAAATAATACTACTATTAATTTTTTCTCTTTTTTGCTTTACATGTTGTTCAAACAACTATTTTGAACTTAATCTAATTCTGCAGACATGTGAGTCCATTAAAATAAAACACATTGCATGTGTTATCTCCTCTGTTTCTTGACGGTATTGTGGGCTAGTTTGGGCACATAGTTCATTGGGTGTATACTGCCTTTTACGTTACGTGCACCCCAACCATTTCATCGAATATCTGTTATCTCCTATCAACATAGGTACCGGACATAGTTTTCATCTATTTTAATGATATATAGGATACACTCTTGAGCAGAGGCGAATCAAGGATTTGATGATTACGGGTGCCATTGTATTTAATGTAAACTTTCTACTAATGAAGGAGATTAAATTAGGGTGTATATTTAGTGAATTCAATTCGTATTGGATTATTTTGGTTCGAATCGGTTCGATCCATTTTGAGTGCGTAGATACATGATTACTAAACCGAATAGTTTTGTCCAATTCGATCTAATTCTCGTAATTCAAATTCTATTGAACAATGTGATTTAAATATAAAATAAAATTTTAAATTAGTAAATACACCCTTTGATCTAAGTATAACTAGATTAATATTATGTCTTATCGATGTCATCATTTTAAAAGAATTTAAAAATCAAGAAAAAATTGACGTTAGATTGATAAAAGAGAAAATAGCTAGAATCACATTTAAATAAAATATTGAAGATCTAGAACAAAAGGGGGTAAATATATAATAAAAATGAACTTGTAGTATGAGAGGAAATAGAAAGATGAACAAATAAAAGAAATTAACAAAAGGAGCAGGAAAAAAAGATAGAAAAGGGAAAAAAGTGTAATATACCGGATTGGGCATCTAATGAGGTTTGATACTGCATCTTCCGCTTGGGGCTCCAACACGTTAACCATGGCATCTTCAGATGATTTGCTTCTTAGGCGTGCCAATCTTCTTACATATATAAAATTTTAGTCTGAGGAGAAATAAATATGCATCAGCATTATCCTTTCCTTTAGAATAATGACAGATGCATTGGATAAGGCAACTAGTTCTATAATATATTATTTGGCAAAATAAATAAGTTATCGCCTGAATTATGGACTAAATTCCTGTTATATTTTTTGGGGACAAAAATTACTTTACACATTTAACTTTTTCAAAATGTATCTAAGATACACCAATTTTTTCTTTACCATTTTCTGAGAATGTGTGTAAATTCACGCACCAATACGATTGTAACACGTGTTATTAAATTTTTTTAAAAATAAAACATTAAAAAAATTAACAGTTATACCCCTTAGCAATTCTCATATCTTTCTCTTTTGGAGTTTTTGATCAATATTGTCCCTTATCTTTGAGGATGGGTCTATTTTGGTCCCTCAAATATAATTCTGAGCATATTTAGTCCCTTAAGTATGTTAAAGTGGAGCACCTTTAGTCTCATTGACACAATATGTTCAAAAACTAATGGTGTTACCCAACTGTGATTCATGAAGCAAATCTTATGCTCCGAAGCAAAACGTGTCCTCTCCTATTATTGGATAACGCAAATTATCACTTTAATTCCTCATTTTTAGATAATGTCTTCTAAAATTTTGACCTTGCAAATATCCCCTTCTGTGCTAGTTTTCAATGAAAAAATGACACTGTATAGCCGCTGCAAAAATAATAGCCGAAAAAATATATAATATATATATATATACATTTAAAAATTTCGGTTGATTTTTCCAAAAAGAAAAGTTAAAATTTGAAAAAAATAGAGCTGCCAAGATCACTTCTAGGCATATTATTGAAGCAAACGAATAACTAGGCTGTATTATCACTTTTAGCTCGTGCTAGAAACTATTTACATCTGGTAATGAAAAAAGTATATAAAATTTGTATAATTTTTAATTTTATATATTTTGTCTATTATTTTTACAGCGGTTATATAGTGTCATTTTCTCATTGAAAATTGGCACAAAAAAAGAATGTTTTCAAGGTCAAAATTTTAGAAGACATTATCTAAAAATGAGAAATTAAAGTGATAATCTGCGTTATCCGATAAAAGGAGAGGAAACGTTTTGCTTCAGAGCAGAAGATTTGCTTCATAAATCAAAGTTGGGTAATACCGTTAGTTTTTGAATACATTGTGTCAGTAAAACTAAAGGTGCTTTACTTTAACATAATTAAGGGACTAAATATACTCAGGGCTATATTTGAGGGACCAAAATAGACATGCCCTGCAACATTGGCCAAAAACTCTTCTCTTTTGCAAGGCATCTTCTCTGACAGAAGGAAACCAGAACACCCCACCGTCAGATTGAACAAAAAATTTAGCTGCCCAAGCAATTTTTTAAAATCAAATATCTCATTTACAATAATCAAACAGATTATTTCACTCCAAAACCGCCTAATAATCTATTTCTAATTAATTTGAATACCCACTTAAATCTCACAAAGACTACTTGAAAATAAAAATAGGAGAAAATAATGAAAAACAATCAAGATAAAAACTTCACAAATTCGTGAACTTCACATTGCAATTCACCGTGAAAATGTGATTGGAAACTCGACCCAACCTTTGATATGCCGTAGTTCATGGTGGCGTCCGATAAAGAGAAGATGGGTGGAGAATGAAAAAGAGAAGAAGGCAACGAGGCTCTGTAATTTTTCTCGATCATTTAGTTATGTTTATCAATTTCTGAAAGTTGGGAACATAGACAATGTGGGGAAGAAGACAAGATTGAATCTTAAAACAAACTGAAAAAGAAAATGAGAATAATCTGAAGATAAAGAACCAAAATACTAGGGATCTTTGAGAGAAATAATTCAAATGAATTTAACAATTTAAAAGAATTTCAGATAGTATGGCTCTATGGGAATTAATAAATGGCTATATTTTTTCACGAGAAGAAAATAGTGTGAGATGAAGAAGAAGGGTTGGGTTTTGGGGTGG
>MCJB01048538.1:60908-88780 GCA_002018475.1 Nicotiana obtusifolia
TGGGGTGGGTTTTAGGGGGGAGGTTAAAGAGGAACCAATAATGTTAAAAAGAAAGAAAAAAAAATAAAACTTTGACATCTGTCATCTGAATAAGGATTGGAATAACAAATTGACAATTGAACGCGCTTTTATCTTTTGTTAAGCATGCGCATGCCACGTTGCAAAAGAAATGTGTTTTAGACATATTTTGAAAAGATTGAATATATAAAATAATTTTCGTCTGCAAAAAGTATGTAATGAAAATTTAAACCATGATTTAGGTGATAACTTATTTATTTTGTCCATATTATTTAGTACTATTCTTGCTCCTTTTGTTGACTATTTACCACCCCAAAGATGGAGATAGCATAAACTAAGGGAATATAATATAATATGGATCTATGGGATTGTGAACACATTACTTTTCCTTAACTTTAAATGTACCTGATGTTGCAAACAATCGATAGTAATTCTCAATGATAAATTCAAAGTTTGAAAGGCCTTATGCTTCCAACAACCTTAATTTATGTAGCAGAACATGTCTCATGTAGTTGGACAACTGGATAATTTATCGCATTTAGTTTAGTAGACAGAGTCTACTGCTATTGGATTAAGTTGTGTACTGATAGTGTAAAGATCTTTACATTTTAAATTGTTAGTATAATTTAACTTATTAAAATAAAATACATTGCATGTGTTATCTCTTCTGTTCTTTTAGGATAGTGTTTGGCAAACGAGATCCAAAATTTGAGTATCACGGAGGCACCATTCTAAAAAAAAAATTAAAAAAAATTATGTATCGTATGAGCCCGGATTCAAACCCGGGTCATCAAGAGAGTGAGGTACTTAAGCACTTCTACAAACTAGCTCCTCTGTCCAGACTTTGTGAATTTAGAGGGCCGCATAAGATATTTAAGGGGTCCTCATTATCTATATTATTAAAAAAGCATGAATACAATGTCAGTTTACAAAAATAACCTTATAATATTAACCATAATAACTCATAAAAGGATATAACCGAAATTTTAGATATTAGCCTTATAATCCTATTAGTTTTAGGACAATACTATACGTTAGGAATCCTACATGATTACCTTTAGGAATCCTATTCGTATAATTACTTTCGGGCTGTCTAATTCATATAAATTGAACAAGTAAATATCTTTAGTCATGTAATCCTATTACTTTTAGGATATACTTTTTAAAAATTTCTATTACTAATTTAATTTGAAAACGTATTATAATGTCATATTACTGATTTAATTTGAGTATATGTTATATTGTCTAAATTCATTTAGAAAAAGGAGAGTCTATATTGTTATAAAAGCATAAATACAATATTACTATACAAAAATAGCCCTAAATTATTAAACGGAAGAACTCATAGGAAGAGGACATAACTGCAATAACCCATTTTTTGGACTACAATACCTTCTATGCTAATTTTAATATTTAAGATTTTACAATTAATAAAATTTTATCTATTAAATTATTATTAAAAATATGTAGGAAGGTTTAATAAAATTAATTTCTTAAGAATCCTCGATATTGGCGATACATTACCACTCCATAATGTCCAATACTAAGAAAAAATAAAGTAATATTAAATGGACTGCATAAAGTGTTGAAATTGAGAAGAAAATACCCCCACAATAATATATTTTTATATTATATTTGAACTATTTTCCTACTCAAATAATATTTCGTTTATCAATTTTTTGTGTAATATTTAAAAATACCCAATTATTAAGCAACAACTAAGAGAATATTTAAGAATATAAATATGTAAGAAAGAGAAAAAAATGATTGATAAGAGTCAATACCACTAATGATTCTACAAACATAAAGATCTAAAAATGAAATGTCATATCAATCTTTTACCCTTTGAAAATAAAATTTATGGTGGATAAAATTATAATTAAGATTAAATATTCAAAACAAGAGACGAACTAATATTTAGATCTGAATCAACGTAGAATAAATTATTTTTTTATGTTAAAACTAAATAATTAAATCTTTTAATTAAATTTTTAGCAAGAGAATCCAATTTAATTATTTTTTAAATTCATCATATGAGTAAAATTCTTATTCAAGTTAAAAAAAATCTTAAGGTACATAAATTTATTCCACAAAAAGAGGGTTAGAACACAAATTAAAAAGGTTAGTATATTATTAAAAATCAAAATGCTATACAAGTGTATGAGGAAGCACAATCAAAGCTAAATCCTAAACAAGAACAAGCTTTCAAGACTATATTATAAAGAGTCGACTCTACTATAACATAATTATTCTTTGTAGATGCCTCCGGTGGAATTGAAATAATATTTCCATGTCGTGCATTACTTGCAAATATCATATCAAGAGGCATGACACTGTTAGCAATAATAGAATGTGGTGTACCAACAACGATTTTATTGTGAGGCCACCCACTTTAGATTTGATACCTCTTCAAACAACTTAAATAACCATCACAGATATATCAAAGCATAGCAGTGATGCTTAATTTATAAGGAAAGCAAAATTAATAATACGGGATGAAACACTTATGGCTAAGTGTCAAACAATCGAAATGATTTCCTGGAGTTTTAGAGATATATTGGATATTAATGAATCATTTGGTGGAAAATTAATGATTTGGGATGTGATTTATGTCAAGCACTACCAGTAGTTCCAAAATCTACAAAACCGGAGACTGTAAAAGCTAGCTTGCCAAAGTTATACTTCTAGCCTCAAATGAAAAAGATTCAACTGACAAGAAATATAAAGTAAAAATAGATCCAGTATTTAGTGTCTTCTTGATTTGTGTCAGAAACGAAGAAGAACATCCAACAAAAGATGATTTACTTCTTCTTGAACACTTGGTTATTAATCCCAATAGTAATAGTAGTGCATTTAATAATACAAATATTTCTATCATTAGATTAAAACGCAATTTGTGCAAATCGCATGATAGAATTAAAAAGATATCTTAGCTAGCAGAAATGATATGTTGATCAACTAAAGAAAAGTTTGATTGGAAAATTTTATAGTAAAAATAAAATATTTTTCTATTTTTGACTCTGATATCAATAATATTACCAAGAAGAATACTTAAATACTTTAATACCAAATGGCCTTCTACCAGACATGTTTGTTATCAAGTTTATTATTTCTTACATATGTTAGTGTCACTGTTTATAAAATAGACTAAGTTAAAATTGACATTCTATTGTATATAGGTTGATTTTGAAGAAAAATATGCCCGTCATGCTACTGAAAAACTTAGATACGCCGAATAGCTTATGTAATAGCACACAGATGGTATATAGAAGTTTTGACAATAACGTCATACATGCAAAAATTATGATACTGGTCAATGTTCTTCTAAGTATATTCTTATCCCTGAATTCAACTTTGAGCCTTGACAGAAGCTAAAGCGCTGGAGTTGGAGTCAAACTGGTGACTATGGGAGCTTGGAGGAGTAGTGGGGACGCAAGCGCTATCTGGACCACGACTGCGCAGTGCATTACGGAAGCCGCGAGAGAGGTATTAGGGGTCTCAAAGGGTTACTCTGGTGGGCACAAAGAAGACTGGTGGTGGGATGGAGAGGTGAAAGGAAAAGTGAAAACCAAAAAGTAGCATATCTGAAGCTAGTAGAAAGTGTAGACGAGGAGGAGAAAAAGACGACTATGGAGCATTATAAGTTGGCTAAGAAAGAGGCAAAGCTTGCAGTTACGGCGGCCAAGATTGCAACTTTTGGTCGTTTGTATGAGGAACTCGAAGGCCAAGGTGGGGATAAGAGGTTGTTCAGGTAATCCAAGGCGCGAGAAAGGAAGGCGCAGGACTTGGATGAAGTGAAGTGCATCAAGGACGAAGAAGGTAGAGTTTTGTTGGATGAGGGGCTTATCATCGGAGATGGCAGACCTACTTCTATAGTCTCTTGAACGAGGAGGGGGACAAGAGCATTGTACTGGGTGATTTGGAACTCTCTGGGAGACGTTGTGACTTTGGGTATTGTAGGCAGATTAGAGTTGATGAAGTGGAGGGGGCTATATGTAAGATGAGCAGGAGCAAAGTGACCGGGCCGGATGAAATCCCGGTGGAGTTTTGGAAGAGTGCGGGCAATGCAGGCTTGGAGCGGCTCACTAGGTTATTTATTGTCATTTTTAGAATGAAGAAGATGCCCGAAGAGTGGAGGTGGAGCACAATGGTTCCTGTATACAAGAATAAGGGTGATATCCAAAATTATAATAACTATCGGGGTATCAAGCTGCTTAACTATTATAAAAGTCTGGAAGAGAGTGGTAGAGCTAAGGATGAAGAGGAGTGTGTCTGTTTCCGAGAACTAATTTGGGTTTATGCCGGGGTGTTCAACTACAGAATCCATCAACCTTGTTAGGAGATTGATGAAGCAGTATAGGGAGAGAAATAATGACTTGCATATGATGTTCATCGACTTAGAAAAGGCATACGATAAAGTTCTGAGGGAGGTTTTGTGGAGATGTTTGGAGGCTAGAGGTGTACCTGTTGCCTACGTTAGGTTAATTAAGGACATGTATGATGGAGTAAAAACCCGAGTGAGGATGGTAGGTGGGGACTCAGACCATTTTTCAGTTATGATGGGGTTGCATCAGAGGTCGGCACTCAACCTTTTTTTGTTTGCTCTGGTGATGGATGTACTAATGCGCCACATCCAATGGGAGTGCCATAGTGCATGCTATTTGCAGATGATATTGTATTGATTGACGAGACGCGAGACAATGTGAACGCGCAATTAGAGGTACGGAGGCAGGCCCTGAAATCTAAAGGTTTCAAGTTGAGCAGGATCAAGACAGAATACTTGGAGTGTAAGTTCAGTGGCGAGACTCAAAGAGGGGAAGGGGAGATGAGGCTGGACTCGCAGTTCATCCCCAGGATAGGGAGTTGTAAGTACCTTGGGTCTATTATTCAGGGGGATGGGGAGATTGATGAAGATGTCGCATATCATATTGGGGTGAGATGGATGAAATAGAAACTTGCTTTTGGTGTTTTTTGTGACAAGAAGGTGCCACCAAAACTTAAGGGTTAGTTCTATAGAGTGGTGGTCAGACCAACGATGTTGTATGGGGCTGAGTGTTGGCCAGTCAAGATCGCTCATGTCCAAAAGATGAAGGTAGCAGAGATGAGGATGTTGAGATGGATGTGCAGGCACACCAGATTAGATAGGATCAGAAATGAGGTTATTCGCGACAAGGTGGGTGTAGCCCCTATTGAGGACAAGATTCGGGAAGCGCGGCTTAGGTGGTTTGAACATGTGAGGAGGAGGAGCACAGACGCCCCGGTGAGGAGGTGTGAGAGGTTGACATTAGAGGGCCTACGGAGAGGTAGAGGTAAGCCAAAGAGAGGTGGGGAGAGGTGATTAGGCAAGATATGACGCAACTTCAGCTGACTGCGTACATGACCCTTGATAGGAAGGTATGGAGGTTGAGGATTAGGGTAGTAGAGTAGGTAGTCTAGAGTGTTTATAATAGTAGTATTAGCATGCAGTCTCACTTTCTGTTGTAAGTAGGTTCTTATGACTAACCATTATTTTCTTTCATTGTTGATCCCCTTACTATCTTGTTGTTTTTATTCTGCTTTTATATGGCTTTTTGGTACTGTCCCTTCTTGTCTATATTTTCATTAAAGTGGTGCTTATGCTTTCCCGAGTCGAGGGTCTATTGGAAACAACCCCTCTATCCTCACAAGGTAGGAGTAAGATCTGCGTACACACTACCCTCCCAAGATCCCGCGGTGTGGGATAATACTAGGTACGTTATTGTTGTTGTTGCTATTATTGTTGTTGTTGTTATTGTTATTGTATGTTTATGATTTGCAAATATAAGAAATAAAGCACAAAGACAAACATCCTAAATATTGAACTATATTTACCGCAATATATTTTCTTGCACGAACAACTATATGTTTCACTTTAAAGAGAGATATCAAGATCGACAACAAGAGTTCTGGTTAAGGCAGAGCAACCAAAGCATAAGGAGGAAACATACACAAAATAATATTGTCCACAAAGAATTGTTCGTTAAGATACCATCACATTAAATATTTTAAAACTATAATATATAATTATTCAACTAACATGACAAAATTGATTATTTGTGTAAGTTTTGATGATGTCCTTTTATTTTTAAATTCATGTATTATGCTAATGTAATAATATTTATCGGCATTTAGACGATTGCTTTATTATTATACATAAAATTTCTCTCATTAATTAAATTTTATTATTCTTTCATATAAAAATATTCAAATCATCACGTGCCATTATTAACGTGTAACGCACGTTCATAGATTACTAGTATACAAATATATATAAAAAATATATATAATTTTTTTGTTGAAGCTAACGGGTTACGGTGACCCCACACCCCCAACATAGGTCTGCCACTGGTGTCCGGGCTATTTTGGACAAACATAAGCTCTATATTCATAGTGTATTTACTAATTTCCAAAATGCACACCTCGATTATATTTGCCAAATTTCCGTTACCACCTAACGACAACTTTGTACATTAAAGTTTAGACTAATGAAAAAAATACCTAATGTGTTTGTTTCTGTAGGGATTTGAATCCTTATCTCTTATCGATTCTAACCATTTAATGACTGATCACCTTGATTACTTATCTTTTTTTGTTATTAGATAGTCCTCTGTCTGCCATCATCTATCCATCAAAATAGTAAATTAGGTTTTTGGCGACTTTTATAGTCGCCACCAAAGATAAGAATAGAGTAACGTTGGATGTTCAAACGACGACCTATACTTTAAATATATTTGAGGTGCATATACTTTTTTTGGCGATCATAGTCGCTGCAAAAGCTAATAATAGAACAATGGCAAATGTGCTTTCCACAAATAGTTAACAAATTCGTCACATGTAGGTCGCCACTAGAATAGGCGACGTGTAGTTATTCAGCTTACCTTTGGTGGCGACTAATTTAGTCTCCACGGAAGGTCGTCACTGAAGACCAATACATATTTTCACCTTTACCTTTGAGAGTAATGGAAGATGCATTGGATAAGGAAACTAGTTCAACATCCTATTATTTAATATTCTAGGTCCTTCGTTGACTATTTTCCACCCCAAAGATGAAGATGGCAGGAACAAGAAAATTTAATATGGATCTATATATGGGACTGAGAACACATTACTTTTCCTTAACTTTGCATGTACTTGCTGTTGCAAATAGTCCATATTAATTCTCAATGATAAATTCAAATTTTGAAAGACTTTATATATGCTTCCAAAAACCTTAATTGTATAGCAGAATAAAGGTCTCATGTAGTGGAACAATGGGATAAGTTATCGCATTTAGTTCATCAAAAGCTGTCGCATTTACAAATAATGTGTAAACACTATTGTATTTAAGTTATATATACTGATAAAGTAAAGATTTTTACTATTGATGTAACCATTTTTTCAAGATTAAAAATCAATACTACTAGTTATAGCAGATTACCCTGCTACGACCTGATTATATAAAATATTATTTATACCATTAGTATATAAATTTGAGCAGAATAGTATGAAATATTTGGAGAATTTCTAACATGGTCTTTGAAACCCTGCATTCGTTTAATAAACTATAGATTGAAAATGAAAATGAAAAAGAAAAAGAAAATAAATAAAAGAACCTGCACAATACAGAGCAATTTCTGAACTAGGGGCGTCGCCAATGGTTTTAGTTTTATTCTTTTTTAAAGCTTACCAATCTTGTTTCTTTGAAGTAGACAACTGTGATTTCTGCTCTGTTCTGTACTTCTGTTGGAGAATTGGATGGAACCAGAGAATTTAATTTACTTGATGATACAACAACGTAGAACTTAATGTGTACATTTGGGCCACTAAAGCAATATAGAAAGCTAATAAGTTCTAATGTCTTGAGAAGAGAGTCATTATTTGTATTACAGTACAGGAGGGATTTTCTTTTATCTCAAATTACAAACATTGAAGCGATTGAGAGAAAATTTAGAAATGATAAGTTATGTGCCTTTTTGTATTTTGATGATCTAACAAATTTTATGATAAGAACCAGATCGGGAACCCGTTACATATACATGATCAAGAAAAACAAGTCTCAACTATGCCACAAGTTCTAACAACTAGAGTCAAAGTGACGATAGAGGGAACAGATGGACATCAGTTCCCTTGCTGACAGTACAAGTCAACTCTCCAAAGCTATAAAGTCGCTGCACTATTTTCTCTGCACACACGCAACAGTGCAGTTGTCACTTTATGAAGCATGCCTTGAACTAGATAATTGCTTGCATCACTTATCTATTATCAACATGAAGCAAGGGAAAACACGCACTTGAATACTTCGAAAACGATTAAGCTTCTCTCTCAAGTGTGCTGCCATCTTGGAAGTGACTTCAATGTTTCAAAAACGAAGAACAACAAAACAAAGAACCAGTTTCCAGCACTGTGTTACCACATGTCCTTAGTTGTGTTGTACTTTGGTTAGAGTGATCTATTTGTAATTCCTACTTATCTTAGCTAGAAATATTGTGTAGAAAACCATTTGTAAAACCATAAGCCTTGTGTTTGTGTGTTGGCTAGAGTTAGTCGAGTTGTGAGCTTTGTAATAGAGTTATTACAAAGAGGCTTGTAATAGAGTTATTACAAGTGAGTGAGGGCTTAAGAGTTTAATTCCTAGGTTACAGTAATTTATAATTTGAAGTTTGCTCAGTAGTGAAGTTGAAATCCTACGAGTGTAGGTCGTGGTTTTTAATCCCGTGAGCTGAGAGTTTTTCACGTGAAACTCTGTTGTCATTTACTTATCTCTGATTGTGTGTGTTCCATGGGAAGTGATAGAGAACCAGGTTCTTTATATAATTTGGTGGACCCTAAGTTTCCATCAATTGTTATTAGAGCAGGTTCTTTCTATAAGGCTAACACCTAAAAAGAATCCACATGGCTGCTCCACCAAACTTTAAAGAGGGTCAATCAACCTATAGACCACCAAGATTCAATGGACAGTATTACAGATGGTGGAAGACAAGGATGCATGATTTTATCATAGCTGAGGATTCTGAGCTCTGGGATGTCATCTGCGATGGCCCCTTAGTTCCCATGAAGATCATTGGGGAGCCAGCAGTGACAATTCCAAAAACAAAGAGGGAGTACAATGATGTTACCGCAAAGCTATAGAGAAAAACTTCCGAGCAAAAAAGATCCCCATCTGTGGTACTGGTCCAGACGAGTATAACAGAATCTCTGCTTGTCAGTCCGCCAAGGAGATCTAGGAAGCTCTCCAAACAGCACATGAAGGGACAACTCAAGTTAATCAATCAAAGATCGACACGCTCATTACTGAGTATGAACTATTCAGGATGAAGGATGATGAGTCCATTCAGGACATGCATACTCGATTCACCTCCATCATCAATGAGCTCTACTCTCTACGAGAAATCATTCCAAGAAACAAACTTGTCAGGAAGATACTTAGTGTATTACCTGGCTATTGGGAAAGCAAAGTTAATGTCATCACAGAGGCAAAAGATCTTCAAAAACTGACCATTAATGAACTCATTGGCAATCTGAAGACTTATGAAATGAAGAAGAAGAAGGACCATGAAAGAAAAGAGCCCAAAAAGGAGAATAACCTGGTCCTCAAGGCTAACAACAATGACTCAAGTGGTGAAGATGCTAACATGGCCTACCTACGAAGCGATTTCAGAAAATGGTTCTCAGGAATGTAGGCATTCCAAAAAGGGGTAGCTCCAACAAAACAAGAGGTTATGACTTGTGCCATAAATGTGGGAAGCCAGGACATTTCATCAAAGAGTATCCTCTCCTCAAGCAAGACCAGTACAAGCACACCACAGACAAAGCAGCCAAGAGGAACCCGGTTCCTGACAAGAGATTCAAGAGAAAAGATGCCGCTGACAATGTTGTGAAACAAGCTCTTGTTGCATGGGGAGATTCTTCCAGTGAATCTGGGAAAGACGATGAACAAGGTGACATCTCCATGATGGCAGTTGAAAGCGAAGCAGCTGAATATGACTTTATCATGATGATGAAGATGATGGTAATGATGATGAGGTAAACTTTCTAGACGTTCAAAGAAGTTTGAAGTCTTACTCTCAAAAGAAGCTTATATCCTTGGCCAATGTTTTAATTGATGCTTATAATAATCTTATAAATGATAAAAATGTGTTAATTGTAGAACTAGGAGAGGTAGAACATGAGAGAGATGATTTGGTAGTTGTAGTGGTTGACCTAAAAGAAACCATTGAGGTTTTAAAGAGAGAAAAAGATGTTCTAAATGAAAGAATTGAAAACATAGAGCATGAGAGAGATAACATGTTGGTAGTAGTTTTGGATCTAAAAGAAACAATTGAGGAATTAAAAAAGGGAAACAGTCTGTGTGCTGAAAGGAAAGGAAGTTGCAAGTGAGGCACACATTAAGCTTGAAAATGAACTCAAATTGATGAAATCTAGTCTGTGTGCTGAATTTGAAAGAAACAGACAACTTCAAAAAGATCTAGAAGAGTTAAAAATGACCTAGAAAAATATCTAAAATAGACCTGGTCCTCTGATACAATCACTGCCATGTATATAAGCAATGGCGGAAATATGCAAGGAGTCAGGTTCCAAAAGGAAAGGACATCCTACAATCCACATAGCAAGTATGTTACTGTCCCTAATAACTGGCTTTGCACTCACTGTGGTAACACTAGGTACTTTAAATAAAATTGTAAGTCTTGAATTCAGTCCCAACAGAAAAACAAGGTTTTTGTTGAAAAGGTAACTACTGCTGAAGAACCTGGCTCCTCCATTAAAAACGTATAATGCCTACTTGGATAAAAAGAAGTCTAATTCGCCCTTTTCCTCACTACAAGGGACCCAAACTTGTTTGGTTTCCTAATTTTAATCCTTGATTTTCTTGTGTAGGTAGCAGTGAGAGGAAGTAACCAAAAATGGTATATGGACAGTGGCTGCTCTAAGCATATGGACCTATGAGGGTTCTAAGTGGAGGAGGAAAAAATTAGATTTTTGTCATAGTTGATGACTACTCCAGATTCACATGGACCCTATTTCTCAGAACCAAGGATGAAACCTTTCCAGTTTTTGTTGCATTCGTAAAGCAGATTCAAGTGAAGATGAGCCACAATATTGTAAGTATAAGGCTGATCATGGTACATAATTCGACAATGCAAAATTCGACGAATTCTGTGCTGAAAATGGTATAAGTCATAATTTTTCAGCTCCTAGAACACCCTAAGAAAATGGTGTTGTGGAGAGAAAAAATAGGACTCCTGAAGATAATGAAGACATGGCAAGAACTATGCTAATTGATAGTGGTGTAGCAAAAAGCTTTTGGGCAGAAGCAGTTAATAGTGCTTGCTACTTCATGAATAGGTGCATGATCAAGTCCCTCTTGAGCAAAACCCTGTATGAACTGCTGAATGAGAGGAAACCCAAGCTAACCCACTTGAGGACATTCGGCTGTAAATGTTTCATTCTGAACAACGGTAAGGAAGCACTGGGAAAATTTGATCCCAAGAGTGATGAAGGAATCTTTCTTGGCTATTCATCACAAAGCAAAGCATACAAGGTCTACAACAAAAGAACTCAATGTGTTGAAGAAAGCATACATGTGATTTTTAATGAATCACACCACTTATATGGGGAAGATTCACATGATAAGGTTGATAAGACGAAGAGCAGTCAAAGGTTCCTAGTGAAGTCATTGATATGAAAAATGGAAAGGCTGACATGATGAGTCAAGTCAAGGAATCTAGTGAAGATGATGCAGCTGAATCTCCAACTGATATAGAGGAACCTGGTTCCTCCACCACAACAATTGAAGCAGAGAATAAAGTTGCTGATGCCGTGCAAGGAACTCCTGATGCTGAGCTGAGAAGTGTCACTCACTCCTCCATTAATGCCAACAATGGATCTCATTCAGAGGAACTTAGGTCTTCTCACAGTGAGATTCAGGTGTCTAACTGGAACACAAAAATTCACATCCTCCCCAAAATGTGATCACTCCTCTTGACTCAGGGATTCAAACCAGATCAAGGACAAGAAGTTCACTTGCCTTCTTAGCTTTCCTTTCTCAAATTGAGCCCAAAAATATCAAGGAAGCATTGAAAGATGCTGACTGGATTACTGCTATGCAAGATGAACTCCATCAATTTAAGGAATAACATATGACACCTGGTTCCTCGACTCTCGAACAGAACTGTTATAGGAACTAGATGGGTGTTCAAAAACAAGCTTGTTGAATTTGGGAATACAACAAGGAACAAGGCCAAGTTAGTAGTGCAAGGGTACAATCAAGAAGAAGGGATCGACTATGATGAGACTTTTACCCCAATTGCTCGAATGGAAGCTATCGGAAACTTTATTGCCTTTGCATCTCATATGGAATTCAAATTGTTCCAAATGGATGTCTAAAGTGCATTTCTGAATAGATATCTAAAGGAAGAAGTTTTCGTCAAACAACCACCTGGTTTTAAGTGTCATGAGCATCCTGAATATGTATTCAAACTTGACAAGGTTATATGGACTGAAGCAGGCCCCTCGTGCATGGTATGAGAGGCTATCCAAGTTTCTTCTTGAAAATGGCTTTACTAGAGGAAAAATCGACAATACCCTATTTCTGAAGAAACGGGGGAGGAACCTGCTCATTGTGCAAGTCTATGTTGACGACATCATCTTTGGTGCAACAAATGATCCTTGTGTGAAGAGTTTGCAAAGCTTATGGGATGCGAGTTTGAGATGAGCAATGATGGGGGAATTGAATTTTTTCTTAGGGTTACAAGTTAAGCAAACCCCTAAGGGAACAATGATAAGTCAACAGAAGTACATTAAAGAGCTCCTAAAGAGATTTTAGATGGAAAGTTCAAAGACTATTGATACTCCTATTGCCACTGCCACTCTTCTGGACATGGATGAACCTGGTTCTCCTGTGAACGAAACCATGTACAGAGGTATCATTGGTTCAATCTTGTATCTCACAGCTAGTAGACTGATATCGTATTCAGTGTGGGATTATGTGCTAGATTTCAATCCAGTCCAAAGGAATATCATCTGAAAGTTACCAAGAGGATTCTAAGATATCTCAAAGGAACACGGGACCTGGTTCTCTACTATCCTTCAGGAGACAATTTCGACTTAATTGGGTATGTTGATGCTGATTATGCTGGTTATCTGGTTGATAGAAAGAGCACATCTGGCATGGCACATTTTCTGGGATCGTGTTTGATTTCGTGGGGTACAAAGAAACAAAACTCTGTGGCTCTTTCAACTGCAGAAGCTGAGTATGTGGCAACTGCCTCTTGCTATGCTCAACTGCTGTGGATCAAGCAGCAACTAGAGGACTTTGGTGTATTTTCTGATTGTGTGCCATTACTCTGTGATAACACCAATGTTCTCAACATGTTAAAAAAAAACCCGGTTCAGCATAAGAGAACAAAGCAAATTGATGTGCGATATCATTTTCTCAGAGACAATGTTGAAAAATGTCTTATCTGCATGAAGTTCTACAAAACAGAAGATCAAGTAGCAGATATCTTCACCAAAGCACTGAGTAGAGAACACTTTGAAAAGGATCGATTGGCATTAGGGTTGATAAAATCAAACTGAGCACCAGGTCCCTCAATGATTGGCTATGAAAGAATGAATAGGTAAAATAGCTAAAACGTGTTTTCTGAAAAGTTCTAACTCATCTCTATACCGTTACAGGTAAACACGCATGGCAAATACAGAGCAAACGAGCAACTAATAACGTTGCATCTTGGTAAAAGGATGCGGTTCACATTTACAAAACTAAGTCAGGGAACCTGGTTCCCTTGACTCAGCTTAGTAGTTCCTTTGTACTCTCATGCACATTTTTAATGGCTATAAAGGTGCCATGTCATTAAATGTTTCAGTTTCTCTTTCTCTCTCTCATCTCTTTAGAACTCAAACATCACACTCGTTACTAAACGACCCATTTACCCAGTAATTCATACTCGTTTGAAACCGGTCCCTCACTTCCTCTAAATAATCCCAAACACTATCTCTTTCCTCACTATTCACATCAAAGCCGAAAATTCCCTTTTCTCTCTCAAAGCAAAATCTCTTCTTCTCGTGACTTTACTTCCAATCTCCACTAGGTCTCAGATTCCAGAAATTCCAAACACTTCCAGTGTCGTCCCCACTGTGTCTTCGTCTCACGAAGTACTGAAGCGAGAGTCTGAGTCCTAATAGTTGCCCACTCAAAACCCCATACCAGATCAAAAACTACCTACTGCTTCCTCTCCAACCTAATCGAGTTTTGGTTCTCACCATAGTCGTAAGGACTCAAAATCCCAAAAGGTTCGTTACTCCGACCTCTCCTTCAGCCTCGCCGGTAAAAGGCAGAAGACAAAACAGTAGACAAAGATGAAGGACAAGAAATTTATAGTCAGAAAGTTGGGGAAAGTTCTAAGACCCAACAAAATGTGGTTCATAGTGGCAAAGTTCCAACAGTGGCCATTCCAAGCTTTGATCTGAATATTGCCAATCCTAAAGGTAATGTTCCTCCTGTATCTTCTGATTCTATTTTGGAGGTAAATTAGCAAGAAGCCATTGAGAACATGTTACTAACTGCTGCAAAGGAAGGTTTGGTTGGTGGTTATGAGGGTGATAATGAGACCATTGGGTCTTAGGGGGAAGGTGAAAGTCACAAGGATAAGGGTTGGGAACTGGGAGCCCTTTGAAAATTTGGCACCTGTGAGTACTACTGGGGAAACAACAGAGGGACCTGATCCCTCTGCCCAAGAAGAGCACCATGCTCCTACTTGGGATGAAACCCCTAGCTCCTCAAAAGAGCCCCAGGTCAGTACTGATCCTGCTCCTTCTCCTCACTTCGATGCTGAGCTGTTGAACTTTGTCATTCCTGAGATGAGATCTCTATCTGAAGAGAGAAATGAAAATAGTGAGAAAGGCAAATGAAAATGTGACTGTAGCTGTTAGAAGTGGAAGGGCAGCTCCTAAAGAGCCCACTCTTAAAAGACCCACTACCAGGCTGCAAACGAAAGAAGCCCTTGGATCTACTCTAAAGAAAAACAAAGAAGAGAAGAAAAGGAGGAGACTGGTGAAAGGTGGAAAGCTAGTGAATGAGGAGGAAGTGCCTCCAGCACTTGTTGTTGATGTCGACAATGAAGAGGTGAATGAGGAACCTGCTTAATTCATAAGTCCTCTAAGAATCCTGTGATTCCAAAACCCAGGAGAGAGTCATCTGTGAAAATTGTGGATGTGAAAAATGTAGAGGGAGAGAAGTTTGGTGAGAAATCTTCGGAGAAGTCTGAAAAGAAGGAGAAGAATGTGAGGAAGTCTGTGAAAAGAAAGGCTGGTGACACCGAGGAACCTGGTCCTCCAAGAGGGCCAAAGTGATTGTGTCAGAGGATGAAGGCAGAGAAAACCTTGGGAAGCACAGGGTACTGTGGGGCAGAATTTTTGCGCCTAACATTCTTGACATGACAGGAATGCGTCAACTGATTGATATTTCTAAGTTTCAAAAGTGGACACACTTGTTCTCCAATGAGAGCCCCAAGGTGTTTGAGGAAGAGGTGCGTAGCTTCTACGTAGATATGTTTACAGTGGAAGATGATAACATTTGCTTGACAGTCAACATAGTATATTTTGTGATGGACAAGGCTCTATTAGGGAATATATTGGGAGTTCCTACTGAAGGGATCTCATCCATTGAGGAGACCTATTCTCCGAACTCTAGAAGTGCCATTCTGAAGGATAATGCTGTGCGGCAAGGAGAACGGATACACAAGAAGGCCCTCCTTCCAGTGTATCAACTTCTGTTTGAAATGGTGAATAAGGTATTTCTTCCACGTGTAGAAAGGCGTTCGATTACTTCAAAAGCAAACCTATTCCTCATGGAAGCACTGGATGCCTACACCACTAGCAATCTGCCTGGTCTTATGATAGAGCATATGAAGAAAGTGGCAGACTTCAAGGATGGTAATCATGGTTTGCCCTATAGGTTCTTGCTCACAAGATGTTTAACTTATTCAAAGTCCCTTTAGGAAGAGCGACAGTGGGAACTCGCAAGCAGACCTTCTCAAAGACCACCTTGGAGGAATGTGAGTGTATTGATAAGAAAGGAGGTTTTGTCAGCAATTTCACTATCTCTCAATTGATTGATGCTCAGAATGCTGCAAATGAGGAGATAATGAGATTGAAGGCACGAAATGCTATTCTTGAAGTCA
This sequence comes from Nicotiana obtusifolia, assembly GCA_002018475.1. Classification (NCBI taxonomy): domain Eukaryota; kingdom Viridiplantae; phylum Streptophyta; class Magnoliopsida; order Solanales; family Solanaceae; genus Nicotiana; species Nicotiana obtusifolia. Next base: position 77,102 of record MCJB01048538.1, read on the forward strand.
GCTTAGTCAGGCGCATGAGGCACATGGTTCCATTAGTGCAACAAGGCACAGAGGTTGCTCGCCTGACCAAAGAAAAATTAAATACCCATGTGGCTTATGCTTCGCTGAGGCATATGTGAAACGCCTCGCCTTACGCCCTCCCCTTTTAAAACACTGGTAACAGGTTCCCGATCTGGTTCTTATCATAAAGTTTGTTAGATCATCAAAATACAAAAAGGAACATAACTTATGAATTTTCCCTTTTTTGATGATAACAAACTTATAATTGAAGTTCCCCCTGAGAACCAGCTCTCCATATAATATTTCCTGTAAGAAGACTCTTATCCCCCCCTGAGAACCTATTCCAACCCCTGATCCCCCTCTCAATTTTTCTTCCCCCTTTTGGCATCATAAAAAGATTATACACAAGTGATAGGCAAACAGAAGTCTGCCAAAGTTAACTCATGCCACATGTGTGCACACAACAAGACTAAAAACAGAGCGCAAGAGTATAACAGGCTTGCAAAACGTGAGATGCTCATTAATTTGAAAGAGAAGAGAACAGAAGTAGTAGTACCATTGTTACACAACCATTCACAAAAAAACAATTTAAAAGTACCAGTCATAAAAACAACAAAATAGAGACTAAGGTAGGACAGACGTCATTCAACTGGACCCTGGGAAGGGAATTGTTTTAAGGAGCACTAGAAGGGGAAGGCAGGGATGAGGAGGCAAGGGTTCTGAGGAGAATATCTGTTCGAGCATTTGTAGATACTTGTTCATTAAGCAGCCGCTCTTTTAGGTCCTTGATCTGTTTCCTGAGATCTGCATTTAATATTTTATAAAATAATATAATTACAATAAATATTTATAAACAAGTAAAGTTACATAAAAATTGACGAAAATTTATAAATATGTGATATATATATATATATATAAAAGAAGGCTGACTATGTGTTTCTTCCGCTTCTAGAAAGCAGTGGGCAAATCTACGCAGAGATCATCCTGCATATTCATTTCTAAAGTTTTAATTTTAGATATGACGGAAGGATCTTTGAGTTGCTTTTGAAGCCTTTGGAAAGGAACTTCTTCTTTGAGAAACATAACTTGTGCTTCCTTGTTTTGTAGGAGGTGCAAAGTTTTTTGAATGGGAGGTTTATCATAGGAAAAGAGAATATTATTGGTAAAATATTCTACATGAATATATTGGTGGGAAGAAAGATAAGGTCTAATCCTATTGATGGAAGGAAGACCTAAAACGACAAGGCTAGTAAGACTTTTTACTAAAACGAATGATGTAGGAATCGACCAGGTTGGATGTTGAGGAGAAGTAGTGACTTCGACAGAAGAAAGTTTGTAATTTATTTTAAGTTTTTCGCCATTGGCAGCCCTAAGGCCCTCTTTGGTTTTTTCGAAAAACTTAGTTGGCACGAGTCCTTCTTCAATGCAGCTGAGTTCAACACCAGTGTCAAACAAAGCGATTGTATTAAGGACAAAAGACTTATTGATTATCAGAGTTATTCTGATGTGATATTTTTGGATGTTAATTCTAGAAAGATAACCTATAAACGGGCCTATGTCAACTTTTTAGACAATAGGTTCTTGGGCAATAAATATATCCTCCTTATGCTCAGGTTCAATAGAAAGTTGTCGGAGCACAAGACGATCTAATTCTTGACCTGCTTTGATTTCTCTAATTTCCTCTTTAAGATAAGCTATTTCAGATTGAAGATCCTCAATAGTTATGGTTATTATCTTGGATTTTTGAGATGGAAGTCTCTTGAGGATGTCAGTGATGTTGTAGGTGTTAGCCAACTGAGGATAATTAAGAAGCTTGGAGGAAGACGAAGATAGTTTATTTAGAACTTTCTTGAGTTGGTTCAGGTAATCCTTTTTGAGATTTAAGTCTTGGAGATTGCCAATAATTTCAAGAAGGAGATCTTGCTCTTTAGTAAGAACACTAATTCCAGGAAAACTTTCCTGAGATTCTCAATCAGACTGGGTTGAAGATGATGAGGAATCTAAGTCATCATCTTGGAGTTGGTTAAATTGCTGCTCATACTCGTCTTCAGAAACCCTAGAATCGCTGTCTATAAGCAAGAGTCCTTCTATTTTATTAAGGAGAGACTTATCAAGATGAAGGTTCCTAATCGCCTTTGAAAACCTACAAATTTGGCAATGTGACATGTTTTACCACATCTGTAGCATTTGGCCATAGTTCAAGTTGGTGTATTCTCAACTTTGGGTTTAGAATACTTTAGGTTTCGTATGGGAAGGTCAATTTTTTCCTATACTTGGACGTGGGATCGCTAGGAACTTCCCAAAAAGGAACTTCCTAGTCCTAGCAATCCCACGTCCAAGTAATAGGAAAAAAAGACCTTCCCATACGAAGCCAAAGTATTCTAAATCCAAAGTTGAGAATACACCAACTTCAACTACGGCCAATTGCTACAGATGTGGTAAAATAGGTCACATTGCCAAATTTGTAGGGTTTCAAAGGCAATTAGAAACCTTCATCTTGATGAGTCTCTCCTTAATAAAATAGAAGGACTCTTGCTTATAGACAGCGATTGTGAGGTTTCTGAAGACGAGTATGAGCAGCAATTTAACCAACTCCAAGATGATGACTTAGATTCCTCATCATCTTCAACCCAATCTGATCGAGAAACTCAAGAAAGTCTTCCTGGGATTATGATTCTTCAAATGTTGTTAAAAGACAGATAATTTCTTTGAATAGTTCGAAATCCATGCTGATTATACAGAAATAGATTTTTCTTGTTCATAATCTATTAAAATTTCAAAAGTATGGAAAACTAATATCGGTGAAGAAGTTATTTTCGAACTTCCTCCGTCATAAGGATTTTCTACAACTTTTGCCAATACCTCTATTATAGTTGCTCGTTTTAAGAAAAGAGCTGATAACGAACCAATTACTGGCAAAGATATGAGACATATTTTTGAACAAAATAATTACACGAATAAATATTTACAAATTATCGGAGAATATTTAATTGTCAATCTTTCTTTGACTACAATGAAGAAATCCACAGGAGGACCTTCCACCTCTCACGCTCCTCTTCTCAAACCTTACGAGATCCCCAGAACTCATTCTACGGAGCTACATATGCATTATTCTAAAGACTCTCCTCAACCTCCTGAGCTTCAACAAAGAATCCTAGAAATTGAGAAAACTTTAATGGTCCAAGATACCCCAATCCGCCAAGTTACTGAAGCTTTTTCGACCCGTCAAAATCCTGCTACAGCTACTAAACTCATAGNTCTTGACCTGCTTTGATTTCTCTAATTTCCTCTTTAAGATAAGCTATTTCAGATTGAAGATCCTCAATAGTTATGGTTATTATCTTGGATTTTTGAGATGGAAGTCTCTTGAGGATGTCAGTGATGTTGTAGGTGTTAGCCAACTGAGGATAATTAAGAAGCTTGGAGGAAGACGAAGATAGTTTATTTAGAACTTTCTTGAGTTGGTTCAGGTAATCCTTTTTGAGATTTAAGTCTTGGAGATTGCCAATAATTTCAAGAAGGAGATCTTGCTCTTTAGTAAGAACACTAATTCCAGGAAAACTTTCCTGAGATTCTCAATCAGACTGGGTTGAAGATGATGAGGAATCTAAGTCATCATCTTCAACCCAATCTGATCGAGAAACTCAAGAAAGTCTTCCTGGGATTATGATTCTTCAAATGTTGTTAAAAGACAGATAATTTCTTTGAATAGTTCGAAATCCATGCTGATTATACAGAAATAGATTTTTCTTGTTCATAATCTATTAAAATTTCAAAAGTATGGAAAACTAATATCGGTGAAGAAGTTATTTTCGAACTTCCTCCGTCATAAGGATTTTCTACAACTTTTGCCAATACCTCTATTATAGTTGCTCGTTTTAAGAAAAGAGCTGATAACGAACCAATTACTGGCAAAGATATGAGACATATTTTTGAACAAAATAATTACACGAATAAATATTTACAAATTATCGGAGAATATTTAATTGTCAATCTTTCTTTGACTACAATGAAGAAATCCACAGGAGGACCTTCCACCTCTCACGCTCCTCTTCTCAAACCTTACGAGATCCCCAGAACTCATTCTACGGAGCTACATATGCATTATTCTAAAGACTCTCCTCAACCTCCTGAGCTTCAACAAAGAATCCTAGAAATTGAGAAAACTTTAATGGTCCAAGATACCCCAATCCGCCAAGTTACTGAAGCTTTTTCGACCCGTCAAAATCCTGCTACAGCTACTAAACTCATAGGAGTCCTTGGTAAGACAGATTCAGACCAAGAATCTGAACAATCAGTATCTATGGAAGAAAATCCTCCTCTAGATATCGCACCTATTCGTGCTGAGTCTTCCAACTGGAGGAAACCTCAAAAACTCTACTATCCTAGGGCTACCCATCCAGACGTAGTTTTGAAAGAGAAGCCCAATGTCATGCAAAACAATTACAATTCAAACAACATTTATGAATGGAACATAGATGGTTGTTCTGAGTATAATATTCTCGAAAAGTTGCAGCAGATGACTATGGTTGCCACTGTTTACAGAACTTCTCATAATTGTTCTGACCAGGGTACTACCCATGTCCTTGTAGCTGGATTTACAGGGCAACTCAAAGGATGGTGGGATACCCACTTCACTGAGGATGAGAAGCAACGAATCTTCCAGTCTATCAAGGTTGATGAAACAGGCCAACCCCTTCTTCAAGAAAGGGATAATATTCCAGACTCTACCAATACCCTGATATATACTATTATCAGAACCTTCATAGGTTGTCCAGGAATTTTTAGGGAAAAAACTGCCAAAGTACTTAACAATCTTAAGTGCAAAACTCTTTTAGACTTTAGGTGGTATGAAGACTCTTTCCTCATGAGGATCTATGAACGGCCTGATGGGAACCAAGATTATTGGAAAGAAAAATTCTTAGATGTTTTGCCGAAATCAATTAGGAATTTAGTCAAAGAAGAATTCCAAAATCAATATTCAGGTGGTATTGTTCCTTATGATCAGATCACCTATGGTCAAATTACCAGCCAAATCCAGCAAGTTGCGCTCAAAATTTGTAAACAAGACAAAATGCCGAGACAATTAGCCAAAGATAGGCTCAAACTCAAAAAGACTTAGGTAGTTTTTGGGAACAGTTTGGTCTACCTCCTTGCGGTAAAAAGCCTCAAAAAAGGGGCAAACCCAAAAAGGAACTTCCTAGTCCTAGCAATCCCACGTCCAAGTATAGGGAAAAAAAGACCTTCCCATACGAAGCCAAAGTATTCTAAACCCAAACTTGAGAATACACCAACTTCAACTACGGCCAGATGCTACAGATATGGTAAAACAGGTCACCTTGCCAAATTTGTAGGGTTTCAAAGGCGGTTAGGAACCTTCATCTTGATGAGTCTCTCCTTAATAAAATAGAAGGACTCTTGCTTACAGATAGTGATTCTGGGGTTTCTGAAGACGAGTATGAGCAGCAATTTAACCAACTCCAAGATGATGACTTAGATTCCTCATCATCTTCAACCCAGTCTGATCGAGAAGCTCAGGAAATTTTTCCTGGAATTAGTGTTCTTACTAAAGAGCAAGATCTCCTTCTTGAAATTATTGGCAATCTCCAAGACTCAGATGCTACTCCAGCACAAAAACCTGAGAATACCTTAGTTTCACAGATCCAACAATTTCCTACCGGATCTGTACTAATTTCCTTCCAGAGGTCACTTGGTCAAAGAGTTAATACCTCTATTCCATCTAAAAGTTTGTCTGTCCATTCCGCTAGACATTCAATCTCCTCTTATCCCACGAGAGTAGAAACTTGAATATTTTCCTTATGAAACCCTTGGTCTCTTGAGCCAAGGACAGGAAGTTTTAAAAAATTCTTATTAAAATGTCTTTCTTTCGCCACTCCCCTTCGAAATCTTCTAGATCATCCTTATATTGGATTCTATAGATGATAGCTATTGGGAGAGATCCAGTTTTGGTTTTGTAATTGGAGGTTTTGACTTTAAGTGTCAAGGGATCTAAAATGTTCCTATCTCTCAAGGAGACTGTAAAATTAGAAAAACAGTCGAAATAAATTGGTTCGTTATAAAGACTGGTTTCTACCATCCCAAGTAGAGAATCATTGAAGTCTAGGAACCTAGAGTCCCTAAGACAGAGAAGAAGAGATGTGTCAAGTCCTCTAGTGAGTGGTTTAGCGGCAATTTGTATTAAACCAAAATGGTAATTGTATTTCTGTCTATATTTTTCTATAGACTTGATATTGAGAAGTTTGATCTCCTCATGATCTGATTCAAGAGGAATAGTCTGTTCGATGGTAGACACGTGATAATCACTTGTCAGGTTGTTCCATCTGGAAGACTTGTAAATTGTAGACTAGGGATGTTTGGGGAATTTTTCAGTCGTCAATTGTTTGTTGCAAGTCAAAGAAACTAATCTCTTCTTTGAGCTTGAAATTAGAGGTAAAAGATGAGGAACAGGACGAAGAGGATCTAGAAGATTTCGAAGGGGAGTAGCGAAAGAAAGACATTTTAATAAGAATTTTTTAAAACTTCATGTCCTTGGCTCAAGAGACCAAGGGTTTCATAAGAAAAATATTCAAGTTTTTAGCTAACTTTGTGTAAAAATACCAGATCTAGGAGTTAATTCTTTTAGATCTATAGATCTTAAGAAAAATACTCTAATTTTATCTTAGTATCGTCTTAAAGAGTCCAGATCTAGGAGCTAGATTCATAGAAATACCTGTTCTTTCATACAAAGAATGTAAATATGGAAATTGTTTTAAGAAGCTCTACTTTTGGATGACCCAAAGGTTACAAGTAACCATCTGCAGGCCTACTAGGTACATTTACAGGCATTCCATCGCCATAATCCCTAGGAACACTACCTACAGTGCAGATCCAAAGATCACAGTGCCATCTTGCAAGAGTTCTTCTTATTACAAAAACATATTTAACAAATTTATGTGTAAGAACCAGTAGATATATAAATCTACCAACAAATCAAGTAATTCAATACCATACTACGATAAAATCCATAGTAGAATTCTTCAAGACTTATAGATCTAGAGTTATTTCGTAAGATCTGGGAATACCAAACCGTAGCAAGTTAAAAACAAGAATCACCATCCTTACTTCCTCCCATGGCATTCGAAAATATACCTCTCTCTCTAAATATCTCTCTCTAGAAGACTCTCTACCTGGTTAGAATACTTCCTCTTTAATATTTACTACTTATTTTATAAACTTCAGGAAGGCTCTGCCACCTAATTTTATGTTTTAATCTTCTGCACTTTATTTTATGTTTTTAATTTTTCTGTCTTTAATTTATATACATATGGTCGGCTCTGCCGCCTGAACTGTTTTTAATTACCAGTTAAACTTCTTGTTCTTACTTCCTCATTACCCCCTGTTCCCCTTCTAACCTCCAGGAACAAGCTTCCGCCCCCTTGGTATCAGAACCAAGGGGGGGAGTAAGGATAGTGATTATATATGTATATGTGTGTGCGCGTGCACTCTATCCCCACAAAAAACTAGTTAAAATTTATTATACGCTACTTACAAGCACAAGTAGGGCTGCTTATCGGGCGGATCGGGCGGATCGGGCGGTTATTTACTCTTAACAGTTCAGCTTATCGGTTATCGGCTTTTAAATGTATTAATCCGCTAGCCACCCGATAAGATATCAGGTGGATTGATATCGGTTTAGCTATTATCGAGGGTGATTATCGGTTTAGTTGGAATGTCAATTTCAGAAGAAATCTCAGTGATTGGAGATCCGTGAAATGGCTGAATACTTTGAGATGCTCTCTGATTTTAAAGGTGTAAACAACAGTGAGGACCCGATTTTTTGGAAAGGGCAAATAGATGGTATCTTCACTGCAAAGGCATGTTATATGTCTATGAATGAGGTGAACCATTCAGCAAACAGTCCTTGGAAACAGATCTAGAATACTAAAGCTCCTGCCAATGTTATTTGCCTAGAATACTAGGCAGATGTTATTTGCATCCGAATATTCTGAAGACATCAACAAGAAAAGAAACTTACCATCTGCTGCTCTGGCTATGGCGAGAGGGCGAGGCGATGAGAAGGAGAGGCGAGACTCGAGAGGGCTGGCCGCTGGGTTGTGACTTGTTGTTGCTTATGAGAGCTGACTTCTAAGGGAAATTAAGAATTTTAGATGTTAGGGTTTCTAAAGTCTAATAGAGTAATACTGTTCCAATATTGTAATTGGAAGTGTGGAAGGGATTTTATTATTTAATGTACATCTGGCTAAAATTTTTATATTATATATATATATATATATATTCTTAATGGGTTAACGGATTATCCATTAAGAAAAATGAATAATCCTCCTCCAAACCGAGAAGATGTTAATAAAAAAATTTCAATCCAGTCTCATCCGTTAAATGGATAACCCGATACCAATAAGCCATTAACCCACTTTTGCTCTTCCGTTTTCGGTTTTGGTTTGGTTTTGAACACCCCTAAGCACAAGTAACTTGAGTCGAAAAGAATAAAGTTTTCTCAATGGAGGAACAAAAGGATGATTAACCTGCAATTTGAACTTTAAACTTGCTGCTATGAAGGAGAATGAAGTTCTCTTTGTATTTGTAAAAAAAAAAAATATTTGTTGCTTTTGGGAGATATTAGCAGACTAGCGGACAAGATAAAGAATTGGGAAAGACCATAAATTAGGGCTTCAATCAATAAAAAAGGTCTTGCCTGTTAAATTTAATACATTTCAGTTTCTTTTTAAAACTTTTGAGTAATTACAACCTGACTTTTGAGAATTTGGGTATTATATGAATGACTTATTCAATAAATTTTGTTTTAATTTGAAAAAGTCTCTAGGGATTACGCATCACTGCAAAAACGCACCTCAAACGCTCGAGCGTACGCCTCTTGAGACTTTCGCCCCACACTATCGCCTCGGGGCATTTTTGGTGCGCCTCGCCCCAGGGCTCGCCTCGAAAATGCCTTTTAAAACACTACCTATTACACATCCTCAACATGCTCAAGAACAATAAGTCTCAAGTCTGCCACAAGTTCCGACAACTAGAGTCAAAGAGACGATAGAGGGAACAGATAGACATCAGTTCCCTTGCTGACAGTACAGGCCAACTCCCCACAGCTATTAAGTCGCTACATTGTTTTCTCTGCACACACGCAATAGTGCAAATAGTGCAGTTGTCACTTTATGAAGCATGCCTTGTACCAGATAATTGCTTGCATCATCCAAGTGACATCACTTGTATATTATCGATATGAAGCAAGGAAAAAACTCACACTTGAATACTTCGAAAATGATTAAGTTTCTCTCTCAAGTGTGCTGCCATCTTGGAGACTTCAAGGCTTCAAGAATGAAGAACAACAGAACAAAGGACCAGTTTCCAGCACTGTGTTACCATATATCCTTAGTTGTGTTGTACCTTTGTTAGAGTGATCTATTTGTAATTCCTACTTAGCTTAGCTAGAAGCATTGTGTAGGAAACTATTTGTAAAATCATAAACCTTGTGTTTGTGTCTTGGCTAGAGTTAGTCAAGTTGTGAGCTTTGTAATAGAATTATTACAAAGAGGCTTATAATAGAGTTATTACAAGTGAGTGAGGGATTAAGAGTTTAATTCCTAGGTTACAATAGTTTGTAATCTGAAGTTTGCTCAGTAGTGAAGTTGAAATCCTATGAGTGTAGGTCGTGGTTTTTAATCCCATGAGCTGGGAGTTGTCCATGTAAAACTCTGTTGTATCATTTACTTATCTCTGATTGTGTGTGTTTTGTGGGAACCGATAGAGAAACAGATTCTCTATACAGTTTGGTGTACCCTAAGTTTCCATCAAGAAAACTATTGCATACGCTGAACAAAGAGCAAAGAGATGGCAAGCGACTTTGATGTCATGCTAACTTTTACTTTGCTTACTATTAAAGGGGTTGGGTTTGACAAATCAAGATTGTAGCTTCATTTAGCCGCTCAGGGCCGGAGCTAATCCTTGTTCGAGAGGAGTCAATTGAGCTTATCTATTTTTTTTAATGTATACGGTATATACAATATGTTGAAAGTAGAAAAACTTCGAATCTGATGAATAACTGTTTTTTTTTCTATGTCGAGGGTGGATTCATGAATGACTGCTTAGAAATTTGAATGCTGATTTTGCATGAGATTCGCTAATTTCATTAACCATTAGATCACCTCTTGAGATTTAATTTGCTTTTTTGTTGAGCTATAAAATGCATCAAATCTCTAGCCACCCATTTGTGCAAATTTAGCCAACTAGTCCATGAGCAATCATTGTGTAAAAAAGTGGTCATTACTAAAATGCAGAACATGGGAAGCACAACGCAACACTGCCTTTAACAACAAAATTGGCAAGCTTAAGAACTAAGTCTTGATAAACTTTTCCTAAGGCATAACCCATGCTCTCCAAACCAATATGCTCGGGCTCTTTAAATATATTGTCGTATTCGTATCGAATCTTTAAAAAATATATTATTATTGAAGGATTCGACACACAGTCAACGTTATTTTTAAAAAGTCCGAACAACATAACTTCGGCTTAGATACTGAATTCTCTTTAGTTAACGCTACTTTGAAGCTGGATCTTTATCTAGGCTTAACTGGCACTTCCAAAGCACATGTTTCTTGCTTTAAATTAAAGAGTAAGACTGGTCAAAGTATTTGATTGACTAATTGTATGATAAAAGTCGAAAAAGATTCCACTTTTCATGGATTGGCAACTTTGACCAGCACATGGTCTATGTTCTTCCAAAATTTGGGAATCTCTAAATGGGTGCTCAACGGGTGACTGATCTTTTAGATAAAAATAATGTAAGAAAACTTTTGGAGACTGGAGAGGAGTCTACTCAAGAGGATAATGGACAAAATTCATCTACATTAATTTACTAGAGCATTTTAAAACTGAGGCCGATTCAAAATTTAAATTTTATTGGATTTAACTTTTAAAACTAAATTATGAATTTATCGACACTTCTTTTTGTATTTAGTGAATATTTACATATAATTTGTGTTACACGTCAAAGATATTAGGTTTAGGTAGATGAACCAGATGTGGTGCATCCGCCCCTGCCTTGAAATATGGGCAGTGTGTCTCTTATAGTCTCCCGTCTAGTGAACAAACTTTTATCTTTTATATTCTCCTAATTAAATAAAGCTTAATCTTGTTAGGAGTATATGTTAACTGTTGTCTAGCACGTTAGGCAAAGTCAGATCAAGTAAACAATATGGCAGATGACCTAAGGCAGCTCAAAAATATGCCAATATACGCACAAAAGCAACTAATTGGTAGGTGATTGTAAATATGAATGAAATACTAGATACACTATTTTATACTGTTCAAGGAGTGCTCTTTTGTTTTAATACCCCAACCAACCCCTTTTGCTGTAAACAAGTAACTATGTTTTGGACTTTAGGATATACTTTCACCAAAATAGTCCGTTCTGTAACGGTTTAATTGTAATATATAAATAAGTCCAACAACATCTTATATAACAATTATTCACTATAAAAGCCTAATTTTTCTCGAAACCAATTTTTATGTTATTTATAGTATACGTCTTTTATAACAGCACTTCATTATAGCATCCACAAAATATCGGAACAAATGAGGCTGATCTAGACAGGTTTAATTGTATGTCTATAAAACCTTCGCACGAAACCCCCCCCCCCCCCCCCC